>JAQIXJ010004045.1:0-11496 GCA_034700185.1 Phthiracarus laevigatus | reverse complement strand
TTAGTAGTACTATTGGTTGACCACGCCCACCAACATAAGCCCCGCCCCTTAGCTCCTCCCCTCGTCTCTGATTGGCTACCCCTCAATACCCCATATTACTACTTATGGATTTAAAACATTTTTCGAATAAGGAATAAATCTATAATAAAGGTCGAAAAAGAGTCAAATGGGATGTGATTGAAATTAAGAACAAAACACGCGTGTGAGAGGTAAGGTGAAGAAGCTAAAAAAGTTTATCTTAGATTATTAATGTACTACAAATAGATCATAATTTTAATATACAGCGGCTTAAATAATCTATTGATTATTTAAAATGCTGTTGTTAACTCGATAAGTCTATAAATAATTGAGTAATTATTATTTCAATATTCCATTGAAGAATTACAAGTTCTAAGATTATTTGGAAAGAATTTGATTGAATAAAATCTATAACGAAATGATTTATTTGTGGAAATGTTATGTGTTTATTCAGTATACCTTATCTGCTTTCTGCTCGAATACAAAAAATCAAAACATCATCATTTATTTACTTAATCACGCAATTATTTGTAGCTTAAAAGGTTTATTAGAGTCTAAATATCAGGAAAAACGCATAGTTTTCTTTATCGTTGTCAAGAAAGGATTTCAGTAAACATCATTTTATGACTCGTTTGTTGAGATTTTTATTAGATTTTTTATACTAACTCTTGACATACCGGTACGATTGACAAAAATAAAAATAATTAGTTTAATCATTAGCATAGAATTTCATTTTCTATGCTAATTTGCTAACCATAGCAACACAATTTATTTACAAATATGCATTTCGCGAACGTTTATGTTAATTATTATCGCTTTAATGAAATTCTTGTATTCGAAATATTTATGGGTTTAAAAAGTTCAATTATTATGACTTTTAAATTCATTCAAATAATACACAATTAATTACTAAATATAATTATGATAAATTATCGATAATCATATCATTGATAATAGTCAACAAAGTTTCAGAGATTGCTTAACTATTTATTTTAAAAAGGCTTATCGGTTGGGTTGGGATAAACTTATTAGCGTCGCCGCTATCGTGAGTTCCCATATAGCTCTTTTAAAATTAGATTCACTATATTTAAATCTCTGATGCGTTTAATTTAGTTATAAGTGTTAGTGTGTAGTTTTAAATGAAAATAGTGCATTGAGATATCGCACGGAACAAGACTTTAGTTAATCTTAATAATTTAATGTCTTCAATGAATACGATAAATGATAGATGTCAGTACAGATAACTGTTAAACAAAAATATAAATCTTTTTGCGACTTAAACATAGTTACCCAAGGGGGTTCTTGCCCAGTGTTGACAACCTCTGGAAGAATCGAGATTGTATTTAAAATGTAATTTTTTTGTTTAAACACGAAGACCAAAAAATTGTATTTCAAATCCAATGAGATTACCATCCCTTAAAAAATGAGATTTTCAGGATCTACCCCACAGGACTTCAGACTTTGGGTAACAATGGATTTAACAATTTAAACTAAATTTTTAATAATCTTTTTCAAATTAATAATTTCAAATTTTATTAATTTAATGATCCAAGCAATTTAAGTCAACTAAAATCAACATTAATTGAAAAAACCTTTACTTATCAACCACTATTACAATTTATCATAAGTTATTTAATAAATCATGTGTTGTGTAAATTTTGAATCAGTTTTGAGTTTTAATTTTAGCAAACAATTTCAAATATTATTGTTATTATAGACTAATTTTTCTTATAGATAAATTTATTTTTGCACCAAAATATTCTATTAATATTTATGCTATGGTTGTTTTAGTAGTCTTAAGTTATCTATCGATTTTATAGTAAGAATATTATAGTCACTATAAAAAGTAATGCATTTCTCACGTTTTTTATTCAATTCTGTGATACTATTTTTCTACATAACTTACTAGTTAGATAGCCATACGAAACCTTAAATAACGTGTATAGATATATATAGACTTGATATTTGAGTTAGACTATTAAATCGACAGAGTTTAAGGAACCCGACCCAAACCCAACATATTTGTATCAGACCCGTCCCAAACCCGATGGAGTTGAACCTGATCTTTTTTGTTGTTATTTAAGTTTAATAAATATTTAAATATTTATAACAGAAAAACGTCATCTAATTTAAAAATTGTAATAAAATTCCAACAAATTATTATTATTTAGTTAGAAATAAAGTTGTAATTTTAAAATGTCCAAAATTTCATAAACTTTTATTTTCATCTTTGTATAAATTGTCGGGTTCGGTTTTGTATTATAATTTTTTGAAAACCGACTCAACACGAACCCGACATTTTGGATATCAGAGTAATAGTCTAATTTGAATATTCTTAAATTGCATTAGTTTTAATCCTATTTTATGGAAATGTATTTCTAAAGTTCTTAGATAATTCTAAGTAACTATACAACACATTTAATACATTTTAAAGTAACAGGTCATAGTATTAATGTTTTCCGATAATTTAATGAACAATATTACTTAAATAACCATAGTTCTAATGTTTTAATTTATAAAACGATTATTCTGACATTATTTTCATGTACAAGATTTATTTTTTTCATATAAATAAAGTAACAAATCAGTATACAGTAAGCTTATATTAAACTACTAACTAGTAATGTTAATATTAACTCTATATTTGCAATCAATATATATATTGCAACTGTAGATGTAATGCTCCGTTAATTTTCTTAATGCTATCTTACTATTAATCAATTCTTCTATTAATTTTCTGGCTCTTATTTCTTTATTAGTATTAAATTATATCCCAAGATACAGACGCAATGCACTTTTCAATTTGCATTATAGGAAGTTCACTTTAGTGTTTATCCTGTCTTTGATTGATTGGAAAAATCGAGCACAGTTTTCTACTTTTATGCTCTAATGTAAGATTAAAAAATAAGAGTGTTTTTAGGCTTTAATTTTCTTCAACCTAACAGTAGTGAGAATTTCAAGCTTCGTCAGTAGTATTTAAGCAATAAACTACACGAACTGCTTTTCATATAGAAAAATTTATAATATTATAATAAATAATTTTATTAGAGTAATGTTAAAACTGTAATTGAGCACTATTTTTTGATGTCTTAGAGCTTAAAGTACTTAAGAAGAGGTGTACATTTTAATTGATTAACTTAGAATTTATAGTTAAAGAGTTAAATAATTTATAAAAATAAAAATTGAGTTAACTTTTTAACTTAATTTGTCTAAATTTAATTATTTATTTTCTACATATACTAAGTTAGAAAAATTCATTCATTTAAACATTAATAAAAAATTAAAATTCAATATTTCACTTAATATTCTGTAGTGTAATTTAAGTATCATTTAATTTTTAGCTCACTTTGAATAGACAAAGACGATTTTATTCTTCGAGCTTTACAAAGTGTGTCCGCAGTCAATAAAGGGATTTCACCTAATTCTTAAATTAATGGATTTGGAAATTTGCAGTTTTGGCTTAAAAACTAATATTTTTGTGGCATAAGTACCGTCCACTCCAAAGTTAACGCACACGACTCTAATGGGTTGTGATTTCTTAGTAAACAGGGTACGGACGCATGTAAAACGCATCGTGAAACAAACTTCATAATCTATTCTATCTCACGATTGTTTATTATAAAATTTAAAAAATTAAAAAAATCAATTCAATGAAAAATTAACACTTAGAACCTAGAACCTTTTTTAGCTCACTTTTTGACTATTTATTATTTAAAGTATTTTTAAAATAAACTTATTTTTTTAAATAAGACTATAAGAAAGTGAGCACTATGTGAATGTATCGATCTTGTTTATAATATACTGGGAATTAACAAAGAAACTTTAGATTCAGAATTTAAAAATTAAAAAAATTTTTTGGCAAAATGTCAAAAAACTGTTTTAAAATGTTTTATTACTATAGTTTTATGAAAAATATTTTTATAATAAACATATGTGAAGTAGATGAGGCTGTGTTGTTTATCAGTGCTACATAAGGTAAAGTCCGTGCCCTCTTTACAAAAAAATCACAACCTATTAGTAACGTGTGCGTTAACTTTGGAGTGGACGGTATGTATTAATCGATGAAAAAGTGAGCTCTCTGGGAATATGTCGTTCTCGTTTTAAAACATATTGTTCAACTCATAATTGAAATTAAATGGGTTTTTAAATTTTGGCTGGAAAATGGATTAATTCGGGATTAAAATTCCTAGACCAGTTAAAGTAAAAATGAAATAACTAGAGTTACTAAATTTTTGAGTGATAAGCATTTAAATTGTTAACCTCCAACACAGAAAGTTAACCCGGTTAAGTTCAAAACTAAATTATTTTTAATTAGTTAAAGATAAACTCTTTTATTGAGTTAATTGTTACAAACAGTTAGATTTCTTCACTTTTAACAAAGGCTTTATATTTTGTACGCTTGAGCTCCAAATATGTTGTACTTTTCATTTTTTGATAAAAGTAAAGTTTTTGGACTCATTTCGGAGATTTTTTTAGTTTATGGCAAACTTTCGTATGATAGTCTTTTGATTTGCATATAATTACAATAATGAACTTTTAGAGAATCTTGAGCTGAACTTAATACTTTTAGGATATTATTGTCCTCATTAAGTAATATTTATGATTAATTTCTCTGTAAATATTTTTCCTGATTAATTCTATTATAATATTTTCAATAATTATCTAAGAATTACCATTTAATTTAAAACCAAAAAAAAAATAACATTCATTGATCTTTCAATATGTGTTAACGTAAATCGAAACATACTTGTACAGTAATTTAACACAAATTTAGTGGTTTTAAACTCAATTTTGCAATAATTGCCTCTGCGGGCAGACAGTTTTTGTGTTTATGCTTGTAATCCGCATTAGGAAGATATGCCAACGTGGACACCGTTAGACCCACTTCCATCTCTGTTCTCGTGCATCTGTACATACACACACATATTTTTCACATATATGCGGTGTAAATACAAAGGATATGAGTTAACTACGCCTAAAGGGTAACAGAGAGTCAAGAGCACATTGAAATCGAACCTAACGTATGTTATGCTTACAGATTAAAGTTGTGAATGAACTACACGTTAACCCACTATACAACATAGGGGCTAATCTGCTGACAGACAGACGGACATAATAAAATCCATAATCAAGACTCGCTTTTTTCGAAAAAATGAGCTAATATTTTACAAAAAAAATTAATTGGAATGGAAAATTTTAGCTCACTTTTTATAATAGAAGTCAAGCTTGTGGACTTGACCATGTCTGTCCGTCTGTCTGTCTCGGTGTACGCGGTCTTATATTAATTAAGGACTTTAACATATTTTTTATATTAATAAAGGGATTTGAAATCGTACCATCATAGCTTTAAAACTAATTTGTGAAATATGAATTCATATACCTACTAAAAATAAGCTCTCTATGAATGAGTTTGAATAATTAATATCAATTTTTCTTGTTTTATAATTAATTTGAATATTTTCGAAGATAAAGTTTCAATTTTTTAAGTTAATTTATTAAGATCAAGTATTGAAAATTTAACTAATCTATAGAGTGTCAAAATAATAGCATTTATAGCATACAAAAATAGCGCTATAAATAGCATTAATAAATGTACAAAATAGCACTTAAAAATAGCATTTATAATTTTTTAAAAAATACTAAAAAGTTAAAATATAATGTCTTTTTCTTCAAATTAACATTTTTCTAAAAACTCTCTTAGTTCATTTTATAATGAAGTTTAAAGTTTATTGAAAAGTAAGTTATTAGGAATTTTTGGTAGCATTGAAAAAAAATTTTGGACGAGGGGTAACAATAACTAATTAGATTTAAATGACAATATTTCGATTTCAAGGAAAATAGCATTTACAGTAAAAATCTATTCTTTTCGTTATGTTAACATTGCTTTTAGTTATCAATGCCACATATGGTCCGGTTTAAAGTTGCTTTTAGCGCTGTTAACATACCTTTTGGGCTTCAAGCTAAGGACATACAGTTTTTGTTTCACTGCAATACTCATATGCGTTGCGTTAATAAAAATTTTAGGTATTGAACTGCTAAAAGCAACTTTAAACCGGACTATATGTGGCATTGATAACTAAAAGCAATGTTAACATAACGAAAAGAATAGATTTTTACTGTATTAGCATTTATAGGTTTTATAGCATTTATTATTAAAAATAGCATTTAATAGCATTTATAAATGGAGCTAAAACGACACCAAACTATGTAATTCGTGCTCATATAATAATTATATTCTTATAATTAATGAAATAAAAAAGTAGCAAATGCTATCTTTTTGACTCTCTAATAATTATATATTAATAATACAGTAAAATTTCGATATTGTCAACTCTCACGGGGAGAATAATTTCGTTCACTATACTAAAGTGTTCACAATACTGAAGTAAATTTATAAATTAAATTCATAACAAGGAACTATTGTATACAGTATATGATGAATACTATTTAATTCATAAAATTATTTATGAGGAATGGATTAATCAAATATTTGATTAATTACATGAATAATATCAGATATGATATGAGAAACCAACAACAGCATACCATATGATTTTATAACCATGTCAAACGCTATCAACGAAAAGTTTATTTAAATAGCAATAATTATATTTATATTTGATTTATGTATGTATTTGTTTCACAAATCTTTAAATATGTAAATCACTATTTTTATGGAAAAAACCGGCATATGCCACTCAAATATTAATCTTAATTATGGTTATTTTTGCCTAAATTTGTATAATTTGGCCAGGTTTTAGGTATATTTGCAATTTTAATCATGAAATTTGCTATTTTTCAAGAAAAAGCTGCATATACCAATAAAATTTTTATCCTAAATTTTAGCTATTTTAATCAGATTCTTGCATATTTTAACACAATTTTATCCATTTTTGACCCCTTTATTACCAATTTTGAGAATATTTTTTGTATTTTTTAACTTATATTTTGTCCTTTTTGACCTTAAAATTCCTTAATTAGCATAAGAATTAGGTCAAATCCCTTTATTAACATGAGAAATTTGTGAAATCCTTTATTTGTGTAAAGAACAAAATCCCTTAATTAGCATAAGAAACAGGTATAAATCCCTTTACTAGATAAAAAATAAGTGAAAATCCCTTTATTTAAGTAAGAATTGGTATAATCCCTTAATTAGAGTAATTAACAAAATCCCTTAATTAACATAAGATTGTGCACAGACGGACGGACATACCCAAATCCATGTATCTGAAAAATGTGCAAAGTCAGATAAAAAACTTCTTCTTAGAACTGAAGTAAACATAATTACTTTGCTTCAACTATAGAATTCATATAATAGTTTTCATTGAACTTATTTTGTGAATTTGGCAATAAGTTATAATAAATCAGAAATTGAATTCCAACTTATGATAATAATTTCTTTAATATTAGAATCGTTTTACAAGGTCCAAAGGCCAAGAAGGGGATCAGATCCTGAATATCTATATTTTTAAGGGGTGCTAAAACTCAGAGGATTTAAACGACAATTTACTTTTTGGTTTTCGGACCAAAATTATTTTCAAACAATCAAACAGCACATTTTAAATACAAATTCGAGATTGTTTTTTTCAATGTGAGCGTGGTCAATTCTTCCAAATTTCTTGGCTGGAGTCAACATCGAACCAGCACACCCCTTGTATAACCCCAAAAGTATTATTTTTATAAAGCTAATGTTTGGTTTTCTTAACCTTAAAACGATTGTCTAAATGCGATTGCCTCAATAAGTAGAGATGAAAAATTGGAGACAAAATTATTAATAAAAAGGAGACAATCGTAGACATAATTTGTAAAATTGAGACAAAATTGTGGACAATTGGAGACACTAAAACTCTTATGTAATCTTCACAATCGTATTTTAGAAATGATTTTTGTAATATAATCATACACAGAATTAAGTTTTTTTAACTGAGACGTTGTCTACGATTAGTTATTAAATTTTTAAAAAGAGAAAATGATCGTTCAACGGCAACACATACAAATGAAACATAACGAATTTGCATTTTGACATTTGGATCTAAGGTTCCATCAACTCCTGTAGGTTTCCTAATCCACTCTACGTGTTTATTTTTTAATAAACTTCTTTCAATTTTAGTTTTGTGATCTTAATCTTATAATTAAAAGATGCATTTTCCCATGACCTTTGTCAATAACAAATACATATCTACTCTGAGTCTGTTTTTCAGGTTTAAAGAAATATAAATTGTTTTATAAGTTTATAATACAGGATTATAGTGTTGTCTACTGTTATCTTAATAAATTTTACTGCTATAATAAATTATTCTCAAAAATTTATATGTAATCCTTTTTGAAATCTAATAAAACATTAAAGTATGCATACGATGAAAAATTATTTTAGATAAATGGATTTGGGAATGTCTGGGTTTCTGTTCACTCAATTAAAAAAAGATTTTCAGTGTAATAATCATAGTTAGCCAACGGGGAGTGCTTGCCCAGTGTTGCCACCCCTAGAATTTTGGCAGTCGACCCCCCTCCTTTAAAAATTGAGATTGTATTGAAAGTGTGATTTTTAATTTAAATAAAATGTTTGGTCCGAAACAAAAAAAAATTGTCGTTTAAATCCCATGTATTTTACCCTTACTTTAAAATGAGATTTTCAGGATCTGTCCTCCTATTAGGACTTCAGACCTTGGGTAACTATGGTCGTAATGTAAAAGAAGTTAAAAACAGGTAAAATCCAGCAATAATTGCCAAAAATCGGTTCAAAACGACTATATATCGGAAGTCAAAAATATGCAAGTATTCTGGTGAAAATAACTAAAAATCAGAAATATAGCTAATGTCGCTTCTGAGTGGCTTCTGTCGCTAATACCGGTATTATATCATAGAAAACAGAGTAAGAAGGCTTTTGCCGTTTTTTATACATTATAATTTATCAAACAATAATCTATAAAATTAGATAATGTGACACGGCTAGTATAAATCGTCAGAAGTTTCATAACCCGACCCGGCCCGAACCAGATGGAGTTGAACCCGACCCGATCCGACCCAACCCGAAAATAAACAATATAAGATAACGTAATAGATTATATTATTTAATAATTTATAATTATTTATCAAAGTTAGATCTAATAAACAATATATTATCAACTTTTCAGATTTTGATAGAGTTCTATTATCAGTTAGAGTTAAATTAGCATAACTAATATTTCTTTAAGAAGATAAACAAACAAATTAATTAGGATTTTTCTGGTTCGGATTTCGTTGTTTAAAATTTTAAAACCCGACCCGACCCTAACCCGACCAGTTTGTATCCGACCCGAACCGACAGCATTTGTCGGATATCCGACCCGAACCCAACATTTCGGGTAAACGTTTACTAGTCTAATTGTGACCGTTACGATCTTATTTTTATATGACTTTGCCAGAAGAAGATATATGGACAGTATCACTAGTGCTTGTTCTTGTTTCATAGTAAAATATAAATTATAATATAAATGATCATTAATCATTTATAAATTTTATGAATAAACAATACATAGCTAAATGGCATAAAAGGTTCATCTCACTTCTAGACTAAATTTGAGTTTTACGATTAAAGATAAAAGTAATGGTTTTGTTTAGTTTTCTAAAAAACACAGACTAGTAAAAATTAATATAGACAATCAGAATTGAAAATAAAAAGGTAATTGAAAATGATTATCGAAAATTAATTTATTTGATCAACTTTTATATATTTTAAAATTAATTTACATTATTAATTTAATACAATACATAAAACAAAGATGTTGTCACTTTCCGATGTCAACATAGAAAATATCGAATTCGAGTTTCCGGAGTATATTCATAGTTATCCTGTTGATCGAAACAGCTATTACAACGATCAAAACCTTAAAAAACATTACAAGTTTGTTCAAGATTTCTGCAATGTTGGATCAGATTCTGGCGAAATATTTCCTGACGGTATAGGTTGGGCATCTTTTGTATATCCATTTGCCAAACCATATCAAATGATGAACTTGGCTAAGTTTGCCACTGTTTTATTTTGCGTTGACGATAACTTCGAATCGGATATAGGGTTGGGTGCACGTAATGTAGAGAAAGCCAAAATATTAGCCGATACTTTTTGCAAACTTATTGACAATATAAGTGACATCAGAAAGATTCCGATTTGCGAATTGCAAAGTTGGAAACCATTGATGTTTGCTACATATGTTTGCATGTATGATATCTATACGGAATCGGGAAACTTTATTTGGAATAATATTACCAGTTCTGTGAAAAGCTATGTGCAATCATGTGTGGAAGAATGCAAAATTGCGGAAGAAAGTTGGAATATAACTGAGAATGAACTTTTGGAGGTATTTTGTAAAACTTAAAAATTTATATTTTAAAATCAATTAACAAATTTAAATATATTTAGTTTAGGTACCATAATTCTTGTGGTTGTTTGTGGATAATTTTCGTACAATACGCAGAAGGCTTTGAATTGACTGAAGAGGAATGGAATAATGAATCACTACAAAATGTAATCAAATACACAATTCAATCATTGATTATGAACAACGATTTGTATTCATTTCGTAACGATATAAAAGAGTGTAATGGAATGCTTGAAAAATCCAAGAATATGATCGCTGTTTTAATGAAATCACAATCACTTAAATTACAAGAAGCGGTTAACAAAACCTTTGCTATATTATACAATTGCGATCAAAATTATGCCGAATCGAAGGCCAAACTATTTGAAACAAATCAATCGGAAAATGTTAAACTATTTTGTAATCGATTAGATCACATGCTCGGTGGTAATTGGGTTTTTCAATTAGGATCTAAACGATACAATGGTGAGAACTTTAAAGGATGCTTACCGAGTAGTGGCACTTTTAAGTATTCTCCCGATCAAACAGTTATTATACAATCGGATTCTGAACCAAATCACTATGAAAAATTTAAAAGGTTTTTTGAAACTGAGTGAACGACAAATTAAAAATTTCCCCGATTTATACCTGAAAATATAGCTAAGGCTCTGTTAACTTATATAATGAATCTAAATTTAATGATTATTTTCAATGATTTATTACTTATTACATGAAGTTGTATTATGAACTTATTTTTAAAATTTAATATTAAATTATACTATTTATAAACAATATACCATTTCTTTACTTTAATTTCTATTTCACTCTAATTTAATTACTTTATAATAATTGTTTCCTAATTCTTCTCTTATTTTATTTTTTCGGTAATTTTTTGGTGCACTCCTATTCTTTTGCCAAGTATAATATTGAAAGGCTTAATTTTCAATCTCCATCTTTTATGATTATATTACGGGGTTAATGAAACTTTACATTAGAACTTGAGTTTAGCGACACTATAAAGACTATCGATTGCCCTTAACTACAACTTAGGATGAGTGTAACTATGCGTCAAAATCGAAAGCACTAAATAAACTGTCGATGAGTTAACGAATAATAAAATAAAGAATAATCGTTCGTATGA
>JAQIXJ010004044.1:0-11496 GCA_034700185.1 Phthiracarus laevigatus | reverse complement strand
ACATCCAAGTAATACTTTACCACATTTATATAACAACAATAATAGGTTTATGTTAAAAGGAAATCGTTGTATAACAGTTTGGCATTACTTAATCAGAGAAACTCTGCTCGAGTTCCCATATGAAACAAATTGCGTTAACTTCAAAAGAATTTCTCACAATTTTAGTAGTAATCGAGATAACAATTTAATGTCTGAATTCATGAACCATAATTATGGCAAAATTGATAATTCTAAACGGGTTAAAAAAGACTGTAGTAACGATTATATAATTACTGAAAAAGCTTATGATTTGACATATAAATGTCTATCGAAGTATATAACAGTATTATTTTAGTATGCTTTATGGTTACACAGAAATATCAGTTATTAGACGAATATTTAAACTCAAACACTTTTAGACGAATTTCGTTTGAACGCACAAACATAATGCCAACCATTGAGATTAGTTTATTGCCATATAAATTCAACAACATCTATTTATCGCGTTTATATCCACATTTAAATAATTTAAATCGGGCAACAAATGCAAAAATTATTAAAGAACAGCTTTCATATTACGGTTTGAATTCGTTAATTAAGTTATATAACAATTTTACACCAGTCATAGAATCGTGTACTATTGAGACAACAATAGATAGATCTTATGACTGCACTCATATATCTCAGCTTAATATAGCTATATCGAAATATGAATTTAATTTTCGTCAAACTTATTTCTACAGTCGATATAATATATCAAATCAAATGTTGAAATTAGATAAAGATATAATCGAGAAATATCTGAAACAAATTAATTTTAAGTTCAATACCAAACTGTTAATTGATGGCACTTTTATGAATTACTTAATTCTATTAATTAGAAGCACAGACAGGTATAGTCGATTCAAAATTGCTTTTAACGCTGATTATAATCTTTATTATTCTACTAAAATAACAAAAAATCTTATTCGTTCAAAATCTGAGCATAAATGTAATAAAATAGGTTCTTATATTTATAATACACAGTCATTTATTCATATAACTATGTATTCTTGCTCATATAACTGTATACTCAATTTTATGAATAATAGTTTCGGTTGTGTTACGTATTTTAAGTATCAAACTATTCTAATAACGGAAATTGAACATAAAAACTATAAGTTTTGCAAAGAAATTCTAAATGATACAGATCATAGGAAAATGTTATATTTTTGCTATAAATATTGTAGACTACCATTTTGTTACACAAAACACTTTGAAACAATTATTCTGACGAAATTGATGGGTAAAAGAAATTATAACAATCTCAATATATTTCCGCAATTGTCTTATGTTACCACAAGTATGGAAATAATTAAAATGTCTTTTCTTGAATTCTTATGTAATTTTGGAGGAATCACTGGTTTTTGGTTTGGTTCATCTTTAACTGATATTATTCTATTTTTCTTTAACATTATTCATATTTGTTTGAAGTTTATAATCAATTTATTGCTTAAAAATCGTAAGCCATTAAATGCCAATTAGTTACACACAGTATAGATGCAATGCTTAATTGTAACGACTCATCCGAAAAAATAGAAAAAATTCTATTTGTTCGTTAAATTATAGGCGTTTTAATAGAGGGATTTTTTTGTTTAATATATTGTCTATATTGATGTCAGCTGTCAAATATTTTAAAATGTAATACAATTCAATAATAAAACTAAATGTTTATTCATGAAATATATATAAGATTGTTTTCTTTTTGCAGGCAATATATTTGATAAATTTCGACGGTGAAAGTTGAGTTGACTCAGGTTTATCCGATTAACGATTTCCTAAACTCTATCACAATATTATGCAATTATATAATGAGTTCATAATGACTAGATAGTCGAAATAATCGCATTTATAGTATTTTTATTTCATTAATTCAAAGCCTATAATTGTTGTAATCACATAGTTTGGAGATATTTAGCTCCATTTATAAATGCAATTAATTGCTATTTTTTTAATAATAAATGCTATAAAAGCTAATTTTTTTATAATTGCTATTTTCTCCGAAATGGAAAAAATGTCGTTTAAATATGTTTACTTTTTGTTACCACTCCCCAAAAATTTTTTCAATACCACCAATAATTCATAATATTCAAAAATTTCCAAATAAAAATTTATATTTATATTTTATCATAAATCAAACTGAGGAATATTTAAAAAAGTGTTAATATTAAGAAAGACATTATACTTTAATAATTATTAATATTTAAGTAATTTTTATAAAAAATATAAATGCTATTTTGTTCCTTTATTAATGCCATTCATAGAGCTATTTTTATATCCTATAAATGCTATTATTTTGACTCTATTAGAAATACAAATAAATCGGGCGAAGAAAAGTTTATGTAATTATTCAAAAAATTATATTTAAACAAGAACGATAATATTTCTTGCATTTTTATTTAAGCTAATAAGTTTATTTAATAAATACTATTATTATTTTTTAGTCTACTTTTATCTAACACGTAAAATTAATGAATATAAAATACGTCCAAGACTCATTGGTCGAGTTATTGCGGACTCACGGAACAGACGGACAGACAAACGGAGAAAGTCAAATCCACAAGCTCTACTTTTTATAAAGTGAGCTAAAAAATAATGACAAAAAGTAAATTAAAATTCCTATCAAATTAACGTCCTCAAGATATTGCATTGTTATTAATTACGAAACATTATCTTTTCATAAAATAACATATTGTAATAGGAAAACTCGGCTTAATAACTGAAAATAATTCACACAAGACTTTGTTTAAAAATAAATGTATGATTTTATTGAAAACCTTTCGTAAGACACAAGTAAGACCCTGTTATCAGCGTTTTACATCACTTTTTATATTAGCTCAACCCACTATTTCATTTGATTTACTTTAGGTTTATAAGTTCTGGATACTCAACACTTGTGGTAAGTATAATTATACAACGGTTTTATAAGAGAAATTACTTTATAATTGTTTAATTTAGATTCTAATCAATAGCATTAAAATGTAAGTATTATTTTCGTTTTATATTAATTTAATATTTTAGACATTATTATTTTCTATTCCGTAGGGATGGGTCTTATAGATTTTCGGCCAAACGTGGAAAAGCTGGCCAACCCTTGGCTGGTGTAGATTGAACTGAAGAAATTCGTGCCCAACTTTACGCTGCGTCTGGTAAGTGACTGAAGAAATTAAATCGTGAATAATCCATTTGTTTCATTTTAGCTGCAATGTCTCCAGACGATGTCTCAAATTCTGATGAGGAAGGACTCGAGCGATCAACGACTTTAGATTCTACAGGATGTGATCCATTAACGTAAGTATTCTTAATAAAGATAATCTTAAATCCAAATCAATATTGAGAGTTTTCTTTTAATTTCAGTTATTAAGATTGGACAATCGGACGTGATGGTCTTGGTATTTCTAGGATTGACCCAGAAATGGGTCCCCTTGAAGACCATGAGACAGACCAATCGATTGAATAACGGGTTCACTCAATTATGGAACCCCGTCGGGACAATTCTTATAATCTTGTGTACCAGATTAGATGGTGGCCGACTACGGGAGCTGATGGTAAGGTATACTTCTGGGACGATTCCTGGCAGCCAGCTAGGGCTATAGACAACTGTGACCGGCTTATTGCAGTCTTTAAAACACGCGGTTATAAGCCGGTTTCTGTTTATAACGTTGCCAGTATTGGTTCTAGTAGTTCTATGGTAGATGGGATGATATCGAAACCCTATTTAAAGTCGATAAGCGGATTTGGTTCGCTTGTTTCGTGCGTTATAGAAGAGTTCACTAACACGCTTGAGTATTCTGTTAGCGGCGGTTTACAACAGTAAGTATAGGTAGGTAAATTTATTTTAACTTAAAACATCCTTTTATTATTGCCCTTCTATTCCGACTTTGAATCCGATAGTTGGCTTCAATTTTTTGAGTGTAAGTATATGCAAGCTTAAAATTCAAGAAAGCTAATTTGATTATTCTTTAATTATCTTTAAAAAGGTTACTGTTCCGAAAAACTATTAAACCGGATAAAGTTAAAATGCCATCGTTAGATCTCTTAGCGATTAGGAAAGATTTGTGCTCTACAAAACCAATGCTTTTAGGGTTTGGGACATAAGTTAATTCGGCGGATTGCAACGAGCTTGCTCTGCACTTTTTGGGATTAGTGGTTGATGGCGGAGACTGGAAAAACGAGTCTTAGACTGGATGGCAGCCATACATAAAACAATATTAAATAAATTAAAATGAATATCTTGTTTGATGTCTGTTTTTATTAAAAAAAACATTTTCATTAATTTGTATCTCTTTCTCTTTATGTATTGTTGAATAAAATATTGTTAACTTAAATTATTCTCTCTTTTTTTAAGTAAGGGTGTTAAGTTTATTGGTGAGTATGATTACATTTTTGCATTAGCATGGATTCTATTATTTTGCTCTTAGTTTTCGTCCAAACTCGACTAAGGCAGCTTGGGAATTTTGACAACTATAAGTTTATTTGATTGAATACTTATTTATAAACAGTAATTTGAAATAATCTTGAGTGGAACCCCCTAGATAAAAAGACATGGATCTGAAATAAGCTTTTGACCACAGGACCGCAAGGATACTACAGCCAGAGACGAGGGGTGTGTGTACACCGAAATCGGTTTGAGTTCCACAATAGAAGTTTCAATTAAAATCTATGTAATTTGTCTGCATGAAGATCTTAAAACACGGTAAGCATTATTGAGTCCTTAAGTGGAAAACCTTTTGCAGGGGTTAAGAGCATTACAATAGTGGTAATCAACAAAGTTTTCATGGGTAAGGATCGTTTCTGGTTCTTAACTCTATTTGAACTACATTCAGGTTTAATTTCCTCGAAAGTTTCGGAAGAGTTTTCCTCGAGTTGGATTAGCCTACCTTTTATGCGCTTCGTTTTAAAATAGTAGATCACAACGATTCCAACAGCAATGATTAATGTTTGAAATAAAAATAGTTTAAAAAAATTAAATCTTGGGTTACTTATCCACGCGTCGTCTTCAATTTTTATATCTGCGAACCCTTCTTTAATTTACTTAGTTATTGTGGAGAAGTCGAACTCGTGTAACTCTGGCATGAGATAAAAGTTAATTCTTTGTGATAAAAGAGTAATAAATTTTATTTCACTTTCTACTAGGATTTGCTTAGCTTCGTAATCTAAATTTCCTATTTTAAAAGGAGTTGTCACTGGTAATGCGAAAACAAAGGGAGGACAATCAGTTTCTCGGTCATAAACTTTAATTCTAAAGTTCTCACAATACAAATAATTATAAAGTACGATTTGTTTAATTTGTACTACATCTTCAATTTGAAGACTATTAGTGTTTTCGCATAAAATAATTTTCCAATATTTTTGTGTAATGTTGGAATAGGCTGAGTTTTTGCATGTTTCTACGTTTGGAACTACAACCAAATTTTGTTATGTATCTGGATAAGGAGGTAATGGAACTACGCAATTCGTTTCCTCATCGTACAGTACTTGTTTCGGGCCGACATAATTAACGGGACATATGTCTGTAGTGTTTAATCTTTTTGAAAAGATAGTAAATGCGTCTGCTTGCATTATTGAAACGTAAGGTCTAAATGCTTTCACATCGAACACAATACTTACTATGTTCCGGTTTTATTCGATGTGACAAGATCTAGGATCTGCATAATCAAGCGAACAATGTGGCTGGCATGGTGAAGAGAAATTAAACAAATCGTAAAGTTTTTCATCAACTTTACTTTAATTCCAACCTCGTGATATATCTATAATTTTATCTTTTACCAGCATTAAGCGAGCTGCAAGACTTGATACCTTCAAAATATCTTGAAGTATGGATTTTTCCCATAGTTTAATTATATTGTTTATGTCTTTAACCTGTTTGTTTATGCCAATGATTTCATCCTGATGTAATCCTAGTATGCGCATAACCTTTTCGTGGTTACTTTCTAGAGAAGCTAATTTATTCAAAAGCTCAACTTCTTTCACTTTTAGATCATTAATTCGAGCATTAGTGTTCAAGTTCTTTACAATCGCTGCCGTGGATACTCCAACGGTCGTGCTAACTAAGACTGTAATTACAGCAATAACTCCAATTGCTAGTAAAGCTAGTTTTTTAGACCGAGTAACTTGAACTTCGGTTTTAGCTGGCGTGACAAAACTAGTGCAAAATAAGCGGGTCTATATAATCAAGATGGAACTGTTTTTCACACTATATTGCAAGCTCTTGTGTCTCATAAGACGATGATCCAGCATACCTGGGATCAAATTGGTCTTAAAAACAAGTCAAGTTGATTCAAATTTCGCATTAACCATAACTCTATTGATACCAGATACTACTTGTTTGTTAGTATTGTGCTAAACTATTGGATTAATTTTCTGAAATGAACCTTGAGTACTGGGGATGAGAGTCATCAACATCAAAAAGGCAAATGTTAGTGAATCGATAACTTTTGTAGGTTTTTGAATACGTTTAGAGCGTCTCTACGGTTTCGATTCGTTTTTGTAAGGTGACTTAGTTTTTGGATTAAGCTTTTCTAACTCGTCTTCATAATTATAAATTATGGTAGACTCAACGCTAGTAGATTCCCTTACGATCTCTTCGTGGTTGGATTCTGATGGAATATACTCAACGCTTAACGGTTTATCGGCACTTTCAATAGAGTCTATTAGGACGGATCTGTCATGGAATTGTTTCATTCGGCTAACTTGCACCATGTCATAAACTAATTTTTCGGTTTTGCCTGACTTACTACGTTTTCCCATAATTTACAAATATCCAATAACCTCGTAATTGACTCCGTAAGGTTGTCTATTGGTTACCTGAAACGGTCCATGAAACTTATGTATTAACCTTTCCGAAAAGCCTACTTGTCTAGAAGGGTACTCAATTTGAACCAGATCTCCTACGTTAAAGATTACAACTCTACGAGATTTATCAAAGTTTTGTTTATTTTAATTCTTGATTGTTCTCCATGTTTATTGCTGCAATATTATGAGCGCACTTTAGATTATCTTTTAGGTTAAGCAAATATTGATCGAGTTCCGGGAAACTAGTGTGCTGTCTTCTCATCACTCTATCCGACGGGAGCACCGGATCTCTTCCGTATAGTAGAAAGAATGGGCTGTAGTTAGTACTAGCATTTATAGATGTATTATTGGCAAACGAAATTGGAGCAATAGTTTGACACCAATTCTTTTGTGTTTTGTAAACATACATTTTAATCATGGTGGCCAAAGTTTTGGTAAACCTTTTGACCTGGCCGTTGCAAACTGGGTGGTAACTATTGGTCATTACGTGCTTTGTATTTAACAATTGATAAACGTTTTCGCTGAATTGTGAACGAAACTGAACACCACAATCACTTAGCAATGTTTTTGGCGCGCAATGCGGTGCAACAATATTGTTCACAAAGAACTCTGCGACTTCTAAGTGGTTGGCCGCGACCAACGCTTGACACTCAACCCATTTAGTATAATAGTCTATCGCCGCAATTATAAAAGTTTTACTTGAAGTTGATTTCGGGAAGGGCCCGAGAAAATCGATACCTGCAATTTCAAAAGGAACGCTCCACTGATATCGGCACCATCAATCCTGCTTTCGGCAAAAGAGCATGCTTGCCTGTCTGACAATCCTTGCAGGATTTAACATAAGCTTCAATATCTTTGCGCATATTTTGCCAATACTAACGATTAATTATTTTTTCGGTTGTTTTGTCAATTCCTAAATGACCACCACACATTATATCATCAAGATGTGCATACAACACGATAAAACTAATTTTAATAGCACGCAAACTACTATATTCTTTTGATTGTTCACTTTAGCTAATCTATATAACACATTCTCGATTATAGAATATTTGTCTAACAGTTTTGGATCGATACACGAATCAGGATTATAAACCATTCGGTAATTTGGACCAAATATTTTATCCTTTATAATTACCTTATTAAAATCAGGCAAATCTGATGAGTTATTAGAATAAGAATTGAAGCAAAAAGATTCTATATTATCGCACTCAGCATCTGATTCGTTTGCTATACGGTTACAACTCAAACAGTCTACATCGTGCATGTGTTTTGCACTTCGATGTACTACTGTGTATTGGAAGCGAGATAAGTGCAACGCCCAGCGCATGAGACGACCTGTAAGGATCACTTTATCGTTTAACCATTTAAGCGCAATACGGACTGTTACGATAGTGAACGGTACGCCTAATATGTATTGTAAATTTTTAGTATTCACATACACTAACACAAGGCATTCAATTTCAGTAATAAAGTAATTTTTCCCTGCCAGTTTTAACAATCGGCTGTCATACCGTATTACGTGAAATTTATCGTCTTTCTTGTGTAATAAAATTCCACCTAAACCCTTTAGACTACCATCACATCTTACTTCGATAGGTAAAGCGAGATCGAAATGTATGAGAACAGCAGCATTGCACAAAGCAGTTTTTATGGTTTCTATATCCGTTAACTGTTCGTTAGCTATTTCAAATTTCTGATCCTTTTTTGTCAATCGTACAATGGTTCGACGATTAGTGAAAATTTAGGCATGAACTCGCGATAATAGCTGGCCAAGCCTATTAAACTTCTAACATCTGTTAGATTTTTAGGTATGGGAAAGTTTTCAACTGCTTTATTTATAGAAGGATCTGTTTTAATGGCGTTGGCGTCATCAATATGAACCATAAAGTTTATTTTCGACATTAGAAAGAAACACTTCTTTGGGTTTAAAGTCATTCCTGACTTTTTAATGGCTTTTAGAATTTTTCGTAAGAAGTCTAAATGTTCGTCAAAAGATTTACTAAATACTAATACGTCGTCCAAATACATTATACAACGTGACCATTTATGTTTACTTAATATTATATACATCGCTCTCTGGTAAGCAGCATCTGCCCATAAGAGACCGTAACACATTTTATTGAACATATATAGGCCGTCTTGTAAAACAATCGCATTCCTCGATATCTAACTGTTAATACCCTGAATTTGCATCTAAAGCTGTGAAAAGACAACAACTGCATAAACAATATAAACAATCTCTTACTATCGCCAGGGGGTAACGATCCGGGATCGTAACTTTATTTAACTCTCTCAGGTCTACACAAACTCTCTTTTCATGCTCACCGAGCTCGTCAATAAACTTTTTGTCTACAAATACGACTATATGCCCATAAGGTGAACGACATGGGGAACATATATTAAGTTCAACTCATTTATCGACTTGTTTCTTAATTATTTTGCGGGATTTTGCCGGGTATCTAATAGGGTTTTGTCTAATAGGTTTTAGGTTATCAGAAGTCTCTATTCTATGTTAAATTACTTTACAAGTCCCAAGTTTATCAGGATCGAAAGCTAATATAAACTCAAAACATAATAATAACTCTTTTAACTTATACTTTGTTCTGTGCTTAGAGCTGAATTAATGAATACACTACCTTCAACAACTCAAGCTTTTCATAATCACTTTCATTTTCTTTTTTATTTTGCAATAAAGGATATTTACTCAAAAGATTTATTTTTAGCGCTCGTTTAGATGCGAGTTTTTCTAATAATTCATTTTTAAGAATTTTTGCGTTTCGAGCTGCGTTATCAATTTTATTACGGTAATTGTAATTTTTGAACCACATAATTCTGTTAAAACAATTTTCAGAACAATGATCAAATTGATTACAAAAGGGACACATGTCTTTATTCCAATCAGCGCTAAATGGGTCTACTACATTATATCATTCTTTCTTTTAATTCAAGAAATAAATCCGCGCTGTTTGTGATACCAAACTCTAAAAAGTCATTTATGTTCTCTTCGCAGTATAGGTCACTTGGCTGTATAGGGTCGGAATCGCTATCTGAGTGATCTTCAGACTTCGAATCGCTACTCGAGTCTGATTCAGCATTCGATTCGATAGCTTCGCCTAAGATTGTAACGATCATTAGATTCTTATTACTCGAACCGTAGTTTAAGAGGGAAACATAACCTAAGGACTTTCTAAAGTAAATTTTCTTTAAATCCATTTTAATATTATTTTTCAATAGTATTTTAGAATCGCTCTGAACCGTGCAAGCATGTTTTTTACGACTTTTGATCCCTTCTGGAGAAACAAACGCAATTGTTGTAGCATTAGGTCTGAGTGTTACGTTTTTCATTAAGTGTAAATTGAATGGAACGGGCTTGTCAACAATGTTAGAAATAACGCGAGCATTATCATGACTACTAGTGTCTGTTAACACCGGTTTAAATAGGACAGATTTGCTTTTGCAATCGATTATGACTTTCGCTTTTCTATTAAAATCGTTACCTAACAACAGTTTAAACTTGAAATTTTCGACAACGCCGGCACTTATAGAGACTGGAGTTTTTAGGAAATTATCTTCTTTGATTAATAGTGAGACTTGGCCTATAATGTTAACGCTTTGGCCATTAACAGCTTTAATTTTTCGCCCTGCATAAGGAATCATTGTGAGCTTCAACTTTTGAGCGAATGATTTCGAAATTAAAGAAATCTCTGAACCTGAATCAACTAGAGCCTTAATCAAAACGTTATTAGCTTTTAACTCACAAAATATTAGATTATCATCATCGGAGTCACTATCGCTATTAGGAGAGATAGAATAAGCTTTGCGGGTTTTATTCTTATTTTTCTCAGGACAAAACCTAACGTGGTGACCTGGTTTACCGCAACCATAGCACTTTGGCTGGCCGTCTACGTTTCTGCTATCGCTAAACTTGCGAGCTGTATCGAAAGTATTTTGTTTGCGTTCATTATAATTATCGAATTTAACTCTTTTCTTATCGCCATAAAGGCTTTCATTGTCACTCTTATCAACAGAACTCCCTCTACTGGAAGATCGACCGTTTCTGTTCTCACGTTGGTTGTCACGGTTATACGGATAACGATTATTAAATGATTTGTTTCTCTCATTAGAGTATTCTCTATTAAACACATAATTATTTCTGAAACCTCTATTATTACGATCACTATTACGGTCATTGCGTTTAATGTCTCTACCATTGCGCTCAATGCTTTCGAGCTTTTTGTTTGTTTCATCCATTTTGGATAGAAGTTTAGACATATTCTCAGCAAGCAAATCAACAGTCTTTTCGTTCTGTTTTAAACGCTCATTGAGCTCAGAGCTCGCTGCTATATCAAAACCTCCAACCCGTTCACCTTTCTCGACTAACTGCGCGTTATCGAGTAATCGTGCAACAGTTGGATTATCGTTATGTATAATTGTTCTCTTAATATTAGGGCGCATACCTTATATGTTGTAATAAATTTGATCGCTTATTGGCATAGCGGCACTGTACTCGATGCAAAGCAATTGTTTTTGGGTTATATATTTCGTTACATCTTCGTTTTCGCGCTGCTTTCGTGCTAGCATTTGTTCACGCAAAAACGCTTGTCTATCTCTTGGACAATGATAACTCAAAAACATTTGACGGAGCGCTGCCCAGTCTGCTGGTTGTACAGCTGCTTTAGT
>JAQIXJ010004043.1:0-11497 GCA_034700185.1 Phthiracarus laevigatus | reverse complement strand
TCGTTTATTTAAAACTAACGAAGAGGTTGACGCATATAACCGAATTGCAATGTTAAGGAATAAAAACATCGAACACCATAGCAATGCTGAAGATATAGCTGTGGGTGACGTATCTGCTGATGTGAAAAGTTATGCTTTGAAAACTGTTAAAAATCTTCATAGCACTAAAACTCTAGGTTTGCCGTCATCAATAATACTAAAAGAAAGTACGATTTATATGGTAACTGTTAATGTGGATGTTGAAGACGGTCTTGTCAATGGTGCAAATGGCATTTTAAAACAAATCGAATCCATTAATGATAAACCATTTAGAGTTTGGATAGCTTTTTTCGATGAAAACGTTGGTAAGTCAACGAGGATTAAATTCGCGAATATAATTAAACGATGCAATTATGAAGATAACTGGACTCCTCTAGAAATGATATCACGAGAAATCTCACCAATGAAAAATCAAAACGTACGAGTTAGACGCACTCAGTTCCCATTGGTTCCTGCTGAAGCAATAACAATCTATAAATCACAGGGTCAGAGTTATGACAGCGTTGTCGTTAAACTGTCTAAACGAATGTTGCGATCTGAAGTTTATGTTGCTTTGAGTCGGGCTAGAACATCAGACGGATTGTTTATTGACGGAATGTTTGATCAGCCATCTGAAACCCCTAGTGTGCTACTAGTGGAAGTCGAATTTAAGAGATTAAGATCGACAGCTGCATTATCATTTACGTATCCTTTTCTAGCAACACATGAATCTAAATGAGTTAACATATTATACCATAATGTTCAGTCACTGAGAAAACATTATGAGGATATTCGTTACGATCCAAACTATATGAATGCAGATTTATTATTATTTGTTGAATGCTGGTCCTCATCTTTTGTTTCGTACGACTTTACTGGTTTCAAAGTATTACATGGTATTAACGCGTCATCGAATTGTAAAGCTTCAGGAAGCGTAATTTACACCAAAGGTAATGGAAAGATTTTGTTCGAACTATCAACGAATTTTAGCAATGGCCACTTTGAATGTATTGGTTTTCAAGTTGGAAATGTCACATTACTATTGGTTTATAGTTCACCGAAAAACGATGTGCATAACTTGATCAAAGATATCGATAATAGCTTGGAGAACGTAAACTGTGATAAGATTGTTTTAGTCGGTGACTTTAACGTTGATATAACAAAAACAAGTGGGAGACAATTAATAAATCATTTATAGTCAAAAAAGTTTGATTTGAAAGTTAAAGAAGTAACAACAAACGGAAACACAACTATTGACTTGGTATTTGTATGAAACTTTGAATTGGATGTAAATGTTAACGATTCTTACTTCTCCTATCACAAATCGCTCTGGTTTAGTTTAGATTATTAAATTAATTAAAAATAAAACTTTTATATTTTCAATTGTCTATTTGTATTAACTTTAATCATGATATTAAAAATGGTATATCTCTTTAGTCGATGGAATTAATAGATTTTTAACAGATAACTATTGCTAAACCAAGTGGCATATGCCGGTTTTTCAAATCATATCTACTGTTAATCAAGTGGCATATGCCGGTTTGGGCTAAACTTTCATTGGAAACCCGAATTTTATTGCCTTTAATCTAATTTAGGGATTTTTAAGACTAAAAGGACAAAATATACGGTCAAAATTACAAAAAGTTATGCTCAAAATTGGCATTAAAGTTGTCAAAAATGGACAAGAAATAGGCAAGAATATGATAAAAATAGCCAAAAAATAGGTTAAAAACTTAGAGGCATAAACCGGTTTTTGACTTTAAAATATTGATTTAGATACTCAAAATTGCAAAATATTACCAAAAAAACTAGCCAAAATGGGCAAAATTAGGGTAAATTGATAAAATCTGATCAATAATAAAAGTGGCCTATGCCGGTTTCTGACCCTTTTTCTGGAGTCGGTTGACGAACACCTAAGGTCGATGGCTGATCATTAGTTTGAAGTCCAGTATCGGATAGTTTGGGACTAACTTTGACTTCGGGATTATAATTCGTGATTTTGCCAAAAATCATTTCAGAAAATGTATAATTATAAATATCATAGCTATTTCCATACACTGAATAACGAGCATTAAAGTTGCATTTGACGCGTTCTGCTACAATTCTACTTTCGTTCGATTTTAAAATAGATTCAACTCTATTTTTACATTCATTATAACCCGCAGTAATAAACCCCTGTACCACATCCTCAATGATAACTTAATTCGGATGTAATGCGAAATATTGGAGTAATCCATGCATTAAGTTTTCATAGACACCAAGCGATTTCAAATTAGAGTTCGGAGAGTATTTCTTTTCGGTTTTTCGAATCCCGATTTCACGAATAATAAGAGAGGTGGCTATTCTAAACATGATCAGCGCTAAATAGGAGCATTATCTGCCGTTTCATTATGGTATTGAGATCCAGCGAGTAAAAGCAGATTACGACGGATTAAACTTTTAAGTTGTTTATCGCGGACAAAACCCATCAATTTGTAAAAGGGTTCTTCTAAGTGGCTGAGGGTTAGCTTGAAGAACCAATCAATACTAAATGGTCCTCATTTCGTAGTAAAACTTTGTTGATTATACTTTTTGCTTTAGCAACGAAGGCGTGCATATTTGAAAAATATAATTGTTCATCGAATGAACAGAATTCGATTAAAACGTGACCCTCCGGTAACCCAGCAAAATATTTTTGAACATATTTCTGATAATTGAAGGTAAGAATACCTGTTTTCACTTTTCTTGATTAATTTATTAATTAGCGGCATCGAAAATGTGCGTAAGGCGTGATAACGAACTTATCGAATAATTATAGAGTTAACTCTTCGATTTAGGTCTCTCGGGTCCCGATAATAAATCCTATTTGCTATAATGTTTTGTGATCTGTCGTTTGCGTCCGTAATCCGTTCTGTCTTAACTAATTTAAAACCCTTAGCCATAATCCAAACATCTGAAACGTATATCGAAAAATCCTCCAAATTCAATCGAAATGAAAAGCCAATAACTTCCCGTAAGTAAGTCAGTGCTGTCTCCAGAGCCTTCTTCGGCCAATCGAATTGCTCACAAATTTTTGCCAAAATCAGACCCAAATTAAATGGTACGATAAGATCTGAACGCAATACAGATAATTTGTTGAATACAAAGTCCACTTCTTTTTCGATAAAATATAACTTAAAAAGATTGGGACTCGATTCGGGAACCATTTCATTAATTTGCCACATAAGATGGGTTAGGTGTTCCAGAGGTTTGACTCTTCTATTTATCTCCAAGTACTCCCAGCGCTCTGATGTGTCATATAACGCATTTCTTATAGTATCTAATTCTTGCCACACATCTTCGACAAAATTAATATTATTATAAAATCTAAACCATTCAATGGAACAGGAGTTCCAATCGAAATTCATTGTTGAATTGAGTGGTAAGTAGTGGTTAAAAATGTCTAAATCGTAATCACTGAAACAATGTGCTAATAATGTTGTGTCAAATGCTACGTCGCTAGTATCACTGAATGCCATGTGCTTTAAATAGAGACGTAGTTTTTGCGTGCAAATAAGACCCAATTAAACAGTAATTATAATGTTTAAATTATCGTTAAATGAATTATTAATAATTCCTAAATTACATTGAATTTTGCTGAAATCTAATCTTTAGTCAAAAGATGGCAAAAAAAGTACTGTTACTCAGAATGAGTTTACAATGTATATGAGCGGCTTTAGTCATCTCAGCCTAAGTATAATAATTAAACCTTTACATCCTTTAAAATGACTAAAATTAAAAACTTGAAAAACACATTATTTTTTATCGCAGATTGTGTTATGTTATTAAAAATAATTGAATTTAGAGTTATCTTAACAAATATATAAATTAAGACTTATAAAAATCAATATTTCAATGCCTTTGTTCGCCCGAATATAGTGAACTATTATCTAGAGTTTATGTGAAAGTTCTTGAGGCTGTGTGTGGAACCGATAGAATTTAGTGTGTGTATGTGTTCTGTGATGAATTTATGGAATTTAAAAAATACTATTCAGGTTTCTATCGCCTGAAGATGAGCGAAAAAATGAGCTCAAATTGTGTACAGAGTGATCAGTTCTGCCAACAAAATGAGGTGACTCTAACGTCTTACTAGCGCTCTTATGGTATAATGGATGAAAAGTGGTGACAATTATCAAAACGATTGAATGAAAAATAATGAAAATTTTAATTTAAGTTTTACTGGTTTAATCTAATTTTAACAAATTTAAATCGGCTAAATACTGTGTGTATGTAAAATATAAGTGGTTTTTACTGTACCTAAAACTATGTTATGGGTTTTCCCACTATAATAACGGCAAAAACAAAAGCAAAGAAATGCACAGCAACTGAACTATTATAATGTGCATATAATATTTTTTATCAAAGTTCGGCAAATATATTAAAAATAGTGTAACCACTATTTAAATGCCGAATTTTTAACAAATAACAATAAATTATTAACTGAAAAATTTGTGTATATAAAAAAATATTGAAAAGTATTGAGAAAAAAATTCAAAACTAAATGTTTTGCGTAATGCAATAAAATTTAATGAGTTTAGTGGCCATGAAACCACTTTAATAACGTAAGAGAGTTAACAATAAATTATTAAGTAAAAATAAGTGTGAAAAATTACACAAAATCGATTTATATTTTGCAAATATTATATAAAATAATTAATATGTAAATTTAAAACGAAAGTTCAATAAACTATTCGTATAGTCTGACCAAAATATATTGACTGCTCAGTCATAGGGCGTAAAGCATTAAACGTTTTTAGAATGTAAACAGCATTTTACAAAATAAAAATATAGGTCAAACTTAAATAGTAATTTAAAGCATATATAATAATAAAATCAATTAATTAAATGCTAAATAATTTTGTTAAGATAATTTAAATAAATTAAGGGCTTAAAATGAATTAATAACTATTTGTTTTAAAAATTCGATAAAATAATTAATTAAATAAATCTAAAATTGTTAAATATTAAATGATAGTTAACTAAAGTTAGTTATATTGGGTTGTTATAAATCTGTAATTATGTATAAAAATAATTTAGTTTAATAAATAAAATAATTCAGTGGTTAAGTCTACAATTTAACTGAATTACCAGACAATAAGCTGTGCTTAGGCTTAATTGAAATGATTTTCTTACTTTTCGGGATAATTTCTTTAAGTTTACGTTTCTTTCTTTTCTTCATGATTTTAGGGACAATTTTAGATGAATTCTTTAAATTATTATCGATTAATTTATTTTCTAAATCTGTTTCTGAAGATAATAATGCGCGTTTTTGTTTGCTGAGTGCTCTAATCTTTTGCTGTTTAATTGTCAAATTCCATTTGACATAATCAGTAACGTCAATAACTGATTCACTATTTTTATGATTTAAATCTTCACTAAATTTACCATTAATAATATCCGATTTAACAGTATAATATTTTCTGTAAAAGTCTCCAAAGAATGCTTTAACCAAATTTGCGTTAACTGTCCGTACAACAGCTCTGCTCTTTTTTAAAGATATCACTTTATATGTGTCGATATTAACTATGGCTGCTATAATATAAGGACCCTCATAGGGCGACCTATACATCGTGTGTATACCCGGTAATATGGTTTTATCTATAAGCCACACACAATCGAAAACTTTAAATTCGGGTTTAATACATTTACTATGCTTCATAGTTTTCCATTTTAATTCAGCGTTCAAAATTCTATTTTGGGCATCTGCCCGAGCTTTCTCTAAAACTGAATCACTATTGTGCACATCACTATCACTTAAATTAGATACCAATCTAATTTTACGCTCAAAAGCGTTTTTGGAACAATATCCAAATTATAAGAAGAATGGTGAATAACCTGTTGTGCAATTAATTTGGTTGTTGACATGTCTTGTAGCTATATTTAAGTGATTATCCCATGAATTATCTTTTTCATTTGTGTAAAATCTTCATGTTTGAATTATGCGATAATTAGCGAACTCGCTAACCCCATCGCCTTGCGGATAATAAGACGCGGTAAGCTTATGAACAATACCAAACTTCTTACAATAGTCCTGAAAAAGTTCACTCATAAACGAGGCGTGTCGGTCAGTAATTAGGCTTTTCGGGACACTATGTTTGACCGCAACATCTTCCAAAAACTGAATTATTGTTATAGCCTTTTGATCGGCCTTAGTAATTACATATCTTGTTAGGCGATCAGTCAGAGTTACTACATATAAATTTCCACTCAAACTTCGCATACATGGCCCAAAACAGTCCATATTACAGCAATCAAAAGGTTCTGTAGATAGTTCCATAATATTTCCACTTCCATACGGCTTATGAGTCCAAATTTTTATTTGGTGGCACTGCTGGCAATTAACTATATTAGATCTAATCTCTTCTCTCATAAAAGGCCACCAATAGTGTTGGTTCACAAGTTTTTCAGTTTTATCCTGACCAAAGTTAGCGCAGATTATAGTGTTAACTAGGCTCTTGTGTACAACATATTGAAAATTATTGCCTATTTTTGATAGATGTTTGCGCTTATGGAACAACTTTTGATTTAAATCCAATTTAAATCTATTAATAAGTAGTTTATCTTTTCTGTGATTTGATGCTAACTAAGAGATGATAGACATACAAAAGCTGTCACAATGTTGAGCGTTAATAAGCAATTCTTCGCTCAAACTTTCTATTAAATAATCAGTATTAACTGTAAATGTTTTAATCTTATTTGGGTGTATTAAGGAGCAGCTAAATTCAATTATATTGAAGTCATAATCATCTTCATTACTAGTTTTATTAGCTTCCAAAATATTTCTAACGAAATCACTGCTATATTCCACTATTGAATTACTGTCCAAAGTTGTCGAAACTCTTAATCGCGATATGGCATCAGCCATAAAATTATCTGAACCTTTATCATACTTAATAGTAAAATCAAATTCTGACAACTCTGTTGCACAACGATTAATTCTCAAATTCGTACTCAATTTTAACTTATTTAATGCCTCCAGTAGCTAATGATCGGTAAAAATCGTAAACTTTTGTGAAATTAAAACTTTTCTAAACTTTTTCACAGCAAAAACTATTCCAAAAAATTCTCTTTCTATTGTCGACCATTTTTGCTTAAACTCAGACAATGCATGATAAAAAATATGCGATGATTCCCAGCCTACCATCACTATGTTTTTGTGTTAAGACACCACAACAGCGTAAGCACTTGCATCTGATTGTATAATTTTTTCGGTGTCCTGTTTTGCGTGTTCTAAAATTGCTGGATCATTGACTATTTTTAAAAGTTGTTGAAAACAATTTTCATGATCGTTTGTCCAATTAAAACTCGATTTAGCTTTAGTTAAATCGTACAACGATTTCATAGAATCTTTTAACGGATAAAAATCACGAACGAAATTGATAATTCCACATATCCTACGAACTTGTTTCTAAGTTTTTGGGGATTTTAAATTTTTCATCATTGCTAGTCTGTCTGGATCGATACGTTTTCCATCTCTATTGACAATGAAGCCTAGGATTTTCACTTCGGTTTCGAAATAGAAGCATTTTTTAGGACTGAGTTTTAAATGTTCACGGATTACTATATCCAAAAATATAATCAATTGCTGTAAATGCAATTCCTGTATCTGTTCATCTGTAAGTCCAAAACAATCCTTAATATATGCAAATATATCATCGAAATACGAATTAAAAAATTTATGCTTTATTTCTCTGAATTTCTTATCAGTCATTCGTTGCAAAGCAACGGGATTTGGTTTTGCACCCATAGGACAGACCAAAAACTCGAATACATTGTCCTATGTTTGGAAGGCAGTTAACCAACAGCTCCTTTCACTTAACAATAAACCATAGAAACTTTTTAACAGATCCATAAGTGATATGTAAATTGCGCCACAAAGTGAATCCAAACAATTAGTCATAAGAGTTGGCGGATAATCTGGAGCTTTAATAAATTTATTTACATAAACGTGATTCACAACTAAACGCGGTTTTATTTTGGATTTTGATTTTACAAGAATAACTTGTGCTGCCATTTTAGCTTTGGATTCTCTAATAATTCCCATTTTTTTCATAATATCTCTACAATGATTGATATATTTCCGATCTTCATTGTTATAACGAAAAGGTTTAAAATGCTTTTCTGGGATAAAATCAAGCTCGAAATCTACGATATAATCTTTAACAGGCGTTACATCCCATTCGTGTTTAGCGAATGCATCCCTTTTATCCCACAGAGTATCCAAAAGTTTTGACTTTATATAAAGCGGAACTCTATCGAAGTCGAATTGTTTTAAAAATGTCTCTTTATCGCTATTATTATCAATTAATGTTGGATCCGAAAAATCATAAGATTGTTGATTACTAGAAATGTTGTATATTTCTTCTAAATATTCGTCTGTATTATCTATAATAAGTAAACTATTTTCTAGATTTTTTTCAATGATTTGCATGTCATTAACTGTCGCACTGTTTATGTCAAATTTAGATTCAAATAGGGTTTCGTTCCGATTCACTGAATGAATTTCTTTTGGATTCTGTTCATAATATATTTCATTTTTGGATATTTTAAGGATAATCCCAAATAGTTTCATGAATTCTGTGCCTAATATAATCGTATACGACACAGTTTCACTTATATTAAATAGTAGTCTACGTTCCATGAATTTATTAGAGATGATCGCAAAACAGCTACCAATAGCGGGCGTGACGGTATTAATGCCTTGTAAACGAATCTTCATATTTTCGTACTTAAGCTTCAATTGCTTAACAATATCGTGACGAATTACTCCATGTTGACATCCAGTGTCCAATAAATCAGTTACGGTTAAGTTATCGTTAATTTTGAAATTAATTGTAGGCTTTTCACTGCTGGATACACTATTAATTTTAAAAGATTTATGAGGGCTTTGTACTATTAAAGCCTCATCTGTGCCTCCGACAGACGGGCGTATTAGTTTAAATCGTCATCAGATAAAAATTCTTCGGTTTCCGGTTCAACCACAACATCCGGATTATCCAAACATTCGATTTCTATAGTTATCGTTTTATGTGTAAATTGTTGACGTGAGGCAATATTTGTTTCTCTAGCTTTTCGTGCTTCTTCAGCGGATTTACCATCCCTTTTGTAGAAACAGGTGGATTCTTCGTGTCTTGATCCCAGACAAAAATTACATTTGATAATTGGCTTAAGTGCTTGAGACGTAAAACGATTATTTTGATTGTTTCTGTAACTTAAATTTGGATTCTGGAATCTGTTTTGTTGTTTTGGATTCTGTTGATTAGAATACTGAGAATACTGTTGTTTATTTTGAAATTCTTTCGATTTAATATTTAAAGTTGAATTCAAATTATCCAGATAAATGATATTAGAGATAAACTCTGCTGTATTGAGATCACCCGACAATAAATTAGGAGCAATCATACGTACTACTTGTGGATGGAGTTTATCCAATAACATATTTCGATATGTGAACGGATCTTCTTCACAATACGGCTCCATTATCCTATTATATTCGCGGACAAACTCACTAATATTTCGAAATGATTCTCGGGTTAGGTTTTTAACACGTGCTATTGCGGCAATCTTTGCGGTTTTAGAGGTAAAATACGATACAAAGTTAGCTGCAAAAGTATCCCAATTTTCGTGTTTGTGTGACTCAAAAAATTGATTAAATTTGTCACATAAATTTAAATGTATACGTGTGCCTAATAAACATTTCCACTGATCCTCAGGCCAGTCATTATATTGAGCTTGGAATGTAAAATAATCGATGAATTGCTTAGCGGGCGTATTAATATTAAATTTATCGGGTATTGCTTTACTCGCGTCTAATTTACTATTATTTAATTGACGTAAATTATTCGTAAATGTGTTGGTCATAATTGAAATATTGTCAAAAAGTTGTTGTTGATTGCTTAATGTCATATCGAGGTAATTTTGACCGCTGGTCGCTTGTTGTGTATTCGAATTATTATGCATATAATTTGTCAATAAACCCGTTAAATTGTCTATTTTACCTGACGATGCTTTAGTTTCATTTTCGTTACCACAAAACTGATCATTTAAAGATACCAAAGCATTGTCTATCTCTGAGAATTTTTTGTTTGTTAAACTATTTAAATCTCTTATCTGTTTATCCAATTCTTTGATCTTCTGATTCATTAACTCATCGGCAGACATATTAGAGAATATCGAACAAGTTTTAAAGCTGTTTGAGAATAGGTTTGTTATCGAAAATTCGCCAAAGATCTCAGGAAATGCCTCCTTTTGTTGCCGCAGTTTGTCCTGTAGTTTTGAATTATGTGGTGGTTTTATCGGAGTTTGAAAAGTCTCTGAATCACTATCAGACATATGCCAATTGCAGTCAAATATACGTGTATTAATTTGTCGAAATTCACACATAACCATCGAAATCCTCCACCAGTGAGAAGTGCTTAGCGCCAGACCACGCCAATGATACAGCGGACGACACTTAGGGGTTACCGGGCTCTTATGTGCTGAATACTCGACTGAGTCTCGAGCTCGAATCACGCTTACATAAGTCGTTCAATTAAAACATCGATTACTAACTAAATTAACAGTTCCTCTTACGGAACAAATCCTCTAACGGATGATCCTCTAATGGATTAATTAATCCTCTAACGGATTAAGATTTTACGATTATTTGATCGAACACTTAAATAAGTAAACACTAATTAAAATTTTATTTAAATTTTAATATCCAAAATCTGATGTTAACGCTTTAAGAGCTTCATAACGACTGACTATTAAATTTTAAATTTTTATATAATAAAATTACAGAAAAATGACTGAATAAGTCATTGAAATATTAGTAACAAAATGATTATTAATAGTTTTTCATTACGAATCATTAAAAATATTTAAAGTTTTGAACTTTTCTTTACAATTTTTGGGAGATTTGCGTAAGAGTGAATAACTGCACGTTTCATTATGACCGTATCGATCTTGTTTTAGAATGGATATCTATTTTATTTTGGTTTTCACAAAAGTAGATTTAAATATACAGAAATTGTTCAAAAAACAAAATTTAAATTTTAAGAAAAAGTAAAAGCCTGTCTAATAATGCAATAGTGTAATAAAATGTAAAGTATATACAATGAGAGACAAAATTATAAGCTCGTAAACTTAGAAATTTTTCTTCAGTATTTATTTTTTACATCAATCAAAACATTACGATTTACAGACGAAACCCGAAAGTCGTGCATTTTTTGTTCTTTTAATGCTTGATATAATGATTCACTTTCGTTCTTATAACTTATAGATCTGTTTGAAGAGTACTGTTTAAGAGATTAGCATATTTACAAATATAAACGAAGTGTACGCGAAAACATACAATATCTAACGATGTATGAAATGCATTGTTAAGACTAAAATGTCAAAACCATTACAAAATATGAAATTTTTACCATTATTTACGAAATTAATTTTAGTTAATTCTCATCAAAATAAAATTTTAACA
>JAQIXJ010004042.1:0-11499 GCA_034700185.1 Phthiracarus laevigatus | reverse complement strand
ATTTTTGAAATTTTTATTGAAATTTTTCAATAATGAAAAAATTTTTATAGTACAAGTACGTTGTTGGAAAATTTTTATTTAAAAAAATTTCATAGTAAGAAAAATTGTTCAATGAAAACTTAATTGGAATGAATTTTTTTATAAGCTACTAGCCACCCCTTTAATCAGGCATGTTAAGCACTGTGACACTTTTTTCATTTTCCGGCATAAAAACTTACTATATGGCATCACAACACATACATGTTACAAAATGTGTATATGGTTACCCTAAGCTATATGTTTGTGTTGCAACGCCATATAGTCTTTTTTTATGTCGGAAAATGAAAAAAGTGTCACAGTGTTTAACATGTGTTTTAATGCTTAATATTTATGACCAAAAAATATAAATGAAAGAAAGTATAGTTTATTTGTATGTAAAATGATTAAAAATGATTTATTTGTTAATTTGGATTGTTTTGTTAAAATAAAATTATGTTAGCTAGTTTTGTGTTAGCTTGTAAACATATCGTTTTAACCTCAAAATAAATAAAGCTTACAAAAAATTACAACATAACAAAAAATAAAATGTTAATAAATAAAATTAAAATTAAAAATATATTATTAAGTTTTATGTTCATTATTCAAGTTTACTATTTTTAATTTAGAATTATCACTTAAGTCTTTAGTCAAATTAAAAAATCTCGGCAGTTATGTAAGGATTTCTTCCAAACTTCAAAATGTTCAAATTGACACATTCTGCTAAACTCTTTTTTAAATCTAAACTTGTATATCGTAACATTTAGCATTGTTTAATCTGAGTTTTGGGATGGCGGAGAAATGTGCCATCCAATGGAAATTTCATACTGTAGTGATTGTGATTTCGTACTTAACAGTAGCTTAAAGTGGATGTTTTAAGAATAGAGATATCTTTTTCTTTTGTGCCAGAATCAGTTCATGTTTTTTCTAACATATTATTTCTTTCTCCTTTTTAACTAATTTGGTTCTACGGTTTTAACTATCATTTTGAATCAATAATGGCAAGAGTCCTAAAGGATGTCACATTATAAAGATGTTTGCACTGCAAACTCTGCAGGAAAGTGTTCTTTCGGTATAGTTTTAAATAACCGACTTTTTATAATAATTATTAGTATGTTAAAACAAAATAGGATGCTTGGAGGTGTAAATATTTCTTAATAGTTAAATCGATAATTATGTTTAATTTAATTTATCTGCATTATCAGTCTACTATGGCAATGTAACCGCAAAAATATTATTATTGCCGTGTATTAAAGTATTAAAGCATAGACGCAATAGAATATTATTCTAAGCTTAACCATAGCATTGTAACTATTGATTTAACATAGAATTGGCTGTTAATGATAGAGTGTGCATACAATAAAATCACTTTACAAATATTATTAAATTAAATTGAGCTTAATGCAATAATATAAAATTAATTTAAGGGTTTAGAGAATAATTAAATTATTTTTTTTCATGCATCCGAAATTAAATTGGCTTCACTTATTTCGTAACGGGTTAAACCGAAATGTTACTGTTATAGTTATAATAAATGTTTTATTATTGGATTCGATTTTATTGAAAAACGTTAAAAAAATTGCAGCTTGAATTCAACAAAATAAGGTGTGGTATATTTCTAAGTATTTCTTCAAGAAAATAATCAATAATTTCGTTCTATTTATTAATGAAATTTATTCTCGAGAGATAGAATGGCTGAGAAACTTCATCTTATCTTTTTAATATTGCAGTTTAATGGTTACCAAGGAATTGAAGGCCAATACCACCTACGCATTGTGCAGTGATTGCTGCATCCAAGTTCACACACACACACAAACTGCTGCTGCAGCACACGAGCGATATTGTTTAGTCTTTAAGCTCAGTTACGACCCACGCAATGTTAGCATTACAGAAAATCGAAAAGAATTATAGAGATCTGAATATGACATTTTTATCATTCGAATTGGTCGTTTTTAATTTTTTATAAAGAATTTGCCTAAAACTTTATTGTTCAACTTTTCATGTTTACATTTTTAAACGTTAATAGAATTTTTGGAAATGGAAACAATCGAAAAAGTTTAGTATCGAATTAAATAATTTATTAGAATATTTATTTTTCGATAATATGAATAAATAAATTTTTATTTCAACCTCATTTTCTTGCTTTAAAAAATCAATATTACTTGTCAGACTAATGCAAAAATTTAAATGAAAAAATGTTTAAAATCCATAACCTATTAAGTACTTAGAAAGGCAAACTATTAGTTTTTAAAACTTTTTTCAGTTATTAAAATATGTTTTCAAAAATTAATCGGAATATTTGAATTTAATTAAATTTGAGGTTTGACCCAAAATTTACAATGAAAAACTTCATATTTTGTTTTCTTTTAAATTTTCTAATATTTTAAAATCAACTTTAGTTATCAAATCAATGTGAATTTTTTGATCTATTCTATTTTTTAGCTTTTGGATGCATTATTCTAAATTAAATTATAAAAAACATATTTATTATTGTAACAACAAAAGGTCGCTTATAAAATAAATGTTTTTTACAAGCATTTATAAACTATATATTATATTATTTCGGTAATTATCTGTATTAAGAGCAACTTGACCTGCAAATAATTTTGAAAGCGGCGGTCTTTACCGATCACCACCGGTCTTATAACCGGTGACGATGAGCTCTAATTATAACCACTAAAAAACTGTTTGCCACTGTTGGACAGAACAGAAAAACTGGTTTAAAAATACTTGGAAGTAAACTATTCCTAAAGTATTGTTTATCCAAAATACAATCTCTATTTTACAATAAGTGGGCAACAATTCCAGAATTATAAGAGGGTCAACAAAGGACAATAACCTTATAAGCGTAACTATGACAGATTTGCGCATTTTAAAAATAGCCAATATAAAATCATTATGTTTTCAACTTTGTTCTTTATATTACTTCTTTCTTTCCGTTAAATTAATTTTTTGTTATCACGCACACTCAAACACACGTGTTATACAAGCATGATTTAAGTATTATTTTAATGGTTTAAATAAATGTTTACACTCAACAAATAAAGTTTTATATTTTTTTATTGTCTAGATTTATTATTAACTAGAAACTTTAGAATTAACTGGAAAAATGTTTTAAAAACTTTTTAGGAGGTTATCTTTTGCTAAAATTGTGACATTTAAAGTTTTACATTAGTATTAAAAATAATACTGATTTTTTTAAGCAAGAATAAGAGGTCGAAATAAAAATTTATTTATTCAAATAAACGTAAAATGATTATATTAATAAAATATCTAATTCTATACTAAACTTTTACGGTAGATTTTACATCAAAAATTCTACTAACTGAGCTTAAAAATGTTAATGTAAAAATTTGCCCAATAAATTTTATGATAATACCTCTAATAAATTTAAAAAGATCCAACTACATTGATAAAAATGTTTTATTCAGATCTCTATAAATCTTTTCGATTTAATGTAATGCTAACACTGCGTGGGTCGCAACTGAGCTTAAAGACGAAAAAATATCGCTCGTGTGCTGCAGCAATGTGTATGCATGTTTGTGTGAACTTGGATGCAGCAATCACTATATCACTCGTTGGTAAAACAAGAGCACAATGCGTAGGTGGTATTGGCCTTCAATTCCTTGGTAACCATTAAACGGCAATACTACAAAGATATGATGAAGGCTCTCAGCCATTGTATCTGTCGAGAGAAAAATTTCAATAATAAATAGAACGGAAATATTTGATTAATTTTAAGGCTCTAGTAAAATAATTTGGCCAAATTTTTACTAAATGGATTTAAGGATTTACAAATTTTGAAGTTAAATAAACAAAATTTGCTTAAATATACAAAGCAAAAATTAATAACTGAAAAAACAAATAAATATCCTATTTAAACAAATTTTATTATTTTTAACCCACATTAAAGGTTTTCTTATTTGAATATTCTAAGTAAATTTCCTTCAATATGGCGTAATCAAATATAAAAATAGTCAAACCAATTCCTACCGATAAGTATATAAATAACTAACAGTTAGTTATTGTGATTATTTTATTGAAGAAATACTTAAATATATACCAAACCTATGTTCAATTCGACCTGCAATTTTTTAACTTTATTCAAATAAAACGAACCATATAATAAAACACATATTATAACAATATTACTAACATTTCGGTTTAACCTGTTACGAAATAATTGAAGCAAATTTAATTTTCGATGCATGGAAAAATAATGTAATTATTCTCTAAACGCTTAAATTAATTTTATATTATTTCATTAAAGCTCAATTTAATTAAATTATATTTAAAAATAGATTTTATTGTATGCACACTCCATCATTAGCATTGAATTCTATGCACTGAAATCAATAGTTACAATGCTATGGTAAAGTTCACGTTACTGTTGTCGTGTCTCAATGCTTTAATACTTTCATATACGATTATAATATATTTGCGGTTACGTCGCCATTGTTGGTTGATATTGTAGACGAATTAATTAATAATTAATTATCAGTATTAATTAGTATTTACACCTCTATTTAATATCTATTACATGTTTTGGTTTAAAAAACAAATAGTGTTAATATGACGGTTATTTAAAACTATACCGTAAGAACACTTTCCTGCATAGTTTTGAGTGCAAACATCTTTATATTGTTTTATAAGTTAATGAGTTAATGATTAATTGTGTTGGTTGTTCTGTCTTTTTTATTTACAAATAAATAAAGTTAAGTTGTGATTATTTATTTGTTAAAAATTGCTAATTTTGTGAAAATTGTTTTAGAACAAATGTTAGAAAATTTTAATTTTAGGAAATTATTCAAACTGTGATACCTAATTCGGCCTATAAATAAATCTATTTCTCATGCCTAAAGAAGATGATATTCATGGTTATTACTGCAAAATAGAGAATATTTTAAATTTCTAGCTTAAGCTTGTTACAAATTCATGTTTAGCATGACCTACGATAAAATTAGGATTTCTCGTTCTATATATTTTTAGTGTAAAATTTTACACATTAACATTCTTATCGGCAACTCTATATTTTAAGCCATAACAGCTAAACATCTAAACTCGAAAATATAACTGGTTTAAATGTCCATCTCTATACTCTAGTGAGTTTTGGTCTCTAAAGTTTAGTGAAAGTAGACAAAACTAGCGCAATGGTAATAACAAAAATGTTTCCCTATTCAATACACATGCGTGGGTACCGCAGCAAAATTTTTACTATTGAATAAATCAATCGAAATCGTGGTAAGAAAGTTAATGCATGTGCGCCAACTGATGCTCACTTTGATACAGTAACTTAAAACGTTGCGACAACAAGTATTTAAGTTATAAATTAACCACCTATTCCGCTGGAAAGTTTAAAAACTGTTTAACGTTATCAAAAATGTGGCGATTGATATTAGCTATTTGTACACTTTTTACTCTTTCAAAGTGTCAATCATCCGAAAGATTGAATATGTTAACATATACATTGCTACAAGAATTAATGAATCGGATGGCAAACAGTGAAACGATCGACGATTTAAACGAAAACCCTTATGAAATGGTGGTAAGTTATTGAAGGCTGAATTTTAAGTTCCATATTTGATGTTAATTCAATGTAATTTTTAATTTCAGAACCCTATTCGAGTTACATCTGATTACGACATACATCCGTTTCTATTTCAGACCAGAGATGACATGAATGTGCAGACTGGACCATCTCCTCGTAAAGACTATTTCGAACCAATCTCTCTATGGGGACCTCAGTATATACAGAAAAGCGTTCCCGAAACTATCCAAACACAACCGCCTGCCAAATTTTTACAGATAAAGGTAAACATGTTTTACAAATTGTGCTCATAGCTTAATAATTAGCTGTGTTTGACAATCTTGTGTAGACTTTTTATTGAACTTTTTTTAATTTTTTTAATTCTTTATATTAATATAGATTTTAAAATTTTCATGACTTTTTTTAGTAAAGAACATAGTTACTCAAGGGTGGTGCTAGCCCAGGGTTGCCCCCCTAGAATTCTGGAAAAGTTGACACCCCCGTGAAAAATCGAGATTGTATTGAAAATGAGTTATTTTTTGGCCGTAAAAATTTTTTTTGGTCCGACTAAAAAAATTGTCGTTTAAATCGAATGAGTTTTGACTCCCCCCCTAAAATTTGAGATTTTCAGAATCTATCCCCCCTCTGGCTCTTCAGACCTTGGGTAACTATGGTATAGACTTCAACGTTTTATTTACAGCAAATTTTTTGAAGCATATTTGTATTAACATTATTTCATTAAAGTCGGCTTTTTGTTTATGGCGTAATTTTACCGTATTTCCAACACATTTTTTTTGCTCAAAACCTATGTTAGCCCGTAAGGGAAAAAGTAATCGACAAACCGTTGCAGATTATTCAGCTTTAGGGTGAAGTATAGTGAAAGCACAGTAGAAGTCAATATGTTGAACAGCATTGACGCAAATACTAACGTGTTCCTCAAACTCATTCAGTGGAAAACTATACTATGAAAATACAATATTCGTGTCGAATTTTTATTTTTTCTCGAGTAAGGACTGCCGCCTCAAAAAATCAATCATTATGTTAGAGCTAAAAATAGTAACATCTCGTCGCTAATAGATAAACGTTCGATAAATACTTACTCGCATAATATTAGGCATACAGTATCAAAATCAAAATATACTAATATTATTTTGAAAAATTAATGTTATATCACTTATCGATTTGTAGATCTATAAATATTCTATTACTAAATTCAATAAAATCGATTATACAAATTAATGTAATCGGAATTTTAATCAATTTATTATAGAAAGAGTTGACTGAAGTAAAGCGAGCCAAACCTCAACAAAAAGCTACAAGTGATGTATTAACGGCACAACTGGACAATCTTAAACAACAAACTAAACAAAATACGGATTCAAATATCGGCAAAGAGAAGATTTAAGATTTTTTTTGTAAATTTTGTTATTTATGAATCATTACATTGACATATTTATTTGATGTTCGAAAAATTTGAAAAAAATTAATTCTGTTTAACTTCATAAGTTTATGTTGCTATGAGTAAATATTTATATAAAATAAATATATAACTAGAGGTTTTTTCGGCACTAATGATTGTATTATTTTTTAATTATTTGCACATATTTGTCATCTGATTGTTAGATGAATTTTTATTATATTATCAGCTAATTTATTAAAAAATATGAATGGGATTTAAAAAATCATTACTTTTATTTTATTATTTTGTTTATAAAACATCTTCCAAAACAACATGTAACATATATTGATAAATAAAAAAGCATTGTTAATCAAATTCATTTTTGTGATACTATAAAATTGTAATCAAGTAATATAACCTAACAATTAAATCAGGTTTCATATCTCACTACTAGTAAGCGTTGTCTTTCCAAAGTACGTGTTTAATATGTTTTTTTTCGGATGTATTATATAAAATTACTTGCAATTAAACGATCCACTTTTTTTATTTTCCTAAATGTGTGCCATATTATAATAATAGTTTAGCCTACGAAACATGTGATAATTGTTTTTCACGTATTATTTGGTTGTTTTTTCGTTCAACTAATCTCTTTTTTTATATGACTTTCCCTGAATAACTGTAATTCTAGAATATAAACGTTTATTACTGTATATTTAATTTTAGTATAACTTCAATTACTGTATTTGAATATATCGTAGCTTTTGCTGAGAATTTGTAACACCATTATGTGTTCAAGTCTTTATTGTTTCATTTCGTAAATATTGCTTAAAAATAATTTAATAAATTTTTAGAGATTGATATGAGGATAACTGGTGTTTCTGATTCTTTACAGCATAAAGTTTACACCCAACTATAATATAACTCACTTTAGGTACAAATCTTAGTTACACAACAAAAACTCAGCATTACTTGCGCTAAATTATTTTAATTAAACAATTCATAACAACACAATTTCTGCCATATTTCAAATAAGTTTACGAACGTAAATCAGAGGCTAAATAGTTCGGTTTAAAATATTAAGCTTTCAACATTTCACAAAAGAGAATTCAACATTAAGTACTGAAAGTGTTATTTAGAATAAATATATTTTAAAACTTTTTGATACAAACTTTACATAACTTATAATTGTTTAAAAAATTTATTATAAAGTTTTTTTAAAATTCTTTATTTTATTGATTATAAAAAATTATGGATTGTTTGACAAATTGCAGAACTTTTTACTAAAATTCAGCAAATGAACAAAATAATGTGTTTTGATTTAAACTAGAATTAAAAAGGTTAAAATTTGATTCCATTTATCAATTAACCAATTATCCAATTAATAATTATAACCAATTAATAAATAATTCTTTTAAGTAATAATCTATACATTTTTAAAGCTAATCTTTAAACGGATAACAAATAATATTATAAATATCGCATTTCTAGATACTTGACATTAACATCTAAATAATAAGATAATAATCTTAAATAATATATTTTATTTACTCTTGGGATATCCTTGATTCACGTTATCACAAAATTTAGTCATGCTTTCTAAAGTGTGACAACTAATACCATAAATTGTGGATTACACTTATTTATACAAACTTATAAATACTTACTGTCAGACGATAATATAACTAATAAATTTATTTTAGTTTTTTATTGTCAACAAACCACATGAAATATAAATTGTTAAAAAATAGTAAAAGTCTGGCATATTGCGAGTAAAAACTAACTATAAGGTATACCTATAATATATTTAAGCGAAAAATTAATACAAAAATTAATAACAAATTAAGGAGCATTTTAACTTCGTTAAAATTTTAAGAACGAAGAATTGAAATAGAATTTTCGAATTGAAATTTTTATAATACATGAGTTTGAATATTGTTCGTTAAATTTACAATGTATTTTATATATTACGACAAATTGGACTCAATTAAATCATCAGTTGGTTCTTATATCAGTTATTAAGCACATTAATTTAGTTTTATAGATAGTCCAATGTGGCCATGAATAGGGTTAACCAATTCTGTTATCATACGTAATAGAACCGTATTCTTCTGAGTCTTCAATTAATATTTCTTCTGTCAAATTATATTTAAACACTACAATAGCGCAATATTTGCTAGTGTATCGTTTTAAAGCTTGGTTTGCAATAGAATTATTATAGTATTTGATACGGTTTTATTTAGATAAACATGAGACGAGTATTAAATAATTTGTATTTTGTAGTTGGGATTAATAGACTCCGCGTTTAATTCAGTAAATAGTAGAACAAACCCAATTAAGAGATTCTTTATAATCGATTCGGACAAATAACTATATTAAAAATATTTAGACAGAATAACCCAACGCTTTACAAAATAAATAAGTATTAATCACAATTACGCAAAATTTTATTGCTTGAAATATTGTTTAATTTAGTGATTTAGTTGTTTTTAATATTATCAGAGATATATGATAAATTTAATGCTTTCCGATGCTTTATGTATTTGTTCCTCTCTAATACATAATATAAATATTATCGCATTTCAATAACAGTTGAAAGTGCGTTATTCTATTATTAGCTTATTTCATCAATGAACATTTGGTTTTGTCAGTTAATTATTTATCGGTACTAACATAAGACGATACTAAAATGTTTAAAGACGAATAATGAGACACGAAATAAATTAACAAATCGGAGCAGTATATCATTTTAGAAGTAAATTTAGAAACAAGTATAAGCTTTGACAAGCAGTCAAGAAGTGTTTATTTATTCGCAAAAAGAGAACATATGTACGTAAACCAATTTCTAGCTCTATTATTTTTACAATTCTAATATTTTTGAAACTCCGCATTTTAAGCTTTTTACTAACATAGACTTTCGCTTTTATTGTTTTGCACGAATGCCAATACAAGAATAAATAACAATGAGTTGAATTTTGTTTTTACTTAGTTATTATTGATACAAATAAGTTGAAAAACATTAATCAACAAAATAATTCTTTTATTTTTGTCAATAATGTTCTAACTTATTTTTAGTTCATTTGGATCTGAAATAAAATCGAAATAATTATATATTATCATTTCATTAATGGCGAAATTAACGCATTTCTTTTGCTGATAATATTTCATCAAAAGCGAAACAACCTATATATTTTCCGCTTTTACTATTGTTAGATTCAAATAGGACATTGTAAGTAAAGGCCGGAAAATATTTAATCTATTTAGGATAAAAAATTGAGTATAATGATTTAAAAGGTAAAATATTGAGCATATATTTACTAATGACAATAATAAAATATGTTATAAAAAGTTAATTCTACCGAATTTATTTATTTTTTATGAATAATAAAGATAAGAAAAATATAATATTGAATTAAAACAGTTAAAATATTTATTCAAATAATAAATTTTTCACTCAGCTCATATACTTTTTTTTATTTAATTAATAATAAACGAGAAAAATAACTTTTGATACAATATTAAAATACCATAGCCGTAAGATTACGCCACTCGATGATAGTCACTATGATAATGCGCATTAAAGTTATATATGCGCATTATACTCACATCACTACTGTATAGCAGGTATGTTAAGGCTTATACCAGTTTTGCAAGTTTAATGCATTAAAAAAGACTAATTGGCGTCATTACGCTTGCATATTACAAAATTTTCATCTGGTTACCAACATCATGTGTGTGTTATAACACCGTTTAGTCTTTTGTAATGCCGGAAACTGGCTAAAATGGAATAAGCCTTGACATAACTGCTATATAGCATTACATATAGCGTTTTGTCACTTCATTTTATTATTGTTTATATTTATTAGATTTATTTACAGCCTATGATTATACATGTATAAAATATATTACTGCACAAGACATAGAAAATATTAATTTTAGTTAAACGAAAAAACTATTTTGTCCAACAAAAATTTAATAATACTTTCAAAATATTCTTAAAATAAATCTATGCACCGGTAGCATTGAAGGATGTCGGAGTGCAAGTTAATGCGGTTGCACAGGGTTAGCGGGTGCACAGGGGAAACGGGACACAACGGAATGAAGGGCACTTGAGAATGTGTGAGCACAGGGAAATACGGTACATAAGAGAAGCAGAAGCACAGGGGATTGTGAGGCAAAGGGGAACGAGAGGAAAAGTAGCGAATGGGCTATGGCAAGGGAGACTCATTGCTAAAGGTAGTTAACATTGTGCCAATTTTAAACAAAAATTGCCGCGGGTTTCTTGTACTACTTTAATTTGCTAACTCGATGTCGTACATTCCTGAGCCTACTCGAACGATAGCGTACACAACCAGTCCCATCCCGACAAAACCCGACCCGACCAAAACCCAACCCTTGCCAATACTTCCCAAACCGACCCAAACCAACCCATCCCGACAATACCCGACCCATCCCGACCATACCCGACCCGACCCTACCAAACCCGACCCTACACAACCCAACCCGACCCTACACAACCCAACCCAACCCAACCCAACCCAACCCGACCCTACACAACCCA
>JAQIXJ010004041.1:0-11502 GCA_034700185.1 Phthiracarus laevigatus | reverse complement strand
GTATTTAAATGGAAATTGATTTTTATACTTATTAAGACTGTACCTGTAGAGTATTATTGCCATAAACACTATAATTTTAGACACAATTGAGAGATATTAAGGCAATATAACTTATATAAGATAAGAGTTGATTCAAATACTTAATAAGTGAATGTTTTACTAAGTTAATGCATCGTTTGAACCAGTTCTTATAGCATATAACTTATCATTTGTTTTAAACCTTCATTTTTATATTTTTATATAAACATTTTTCAGACATGGTTTTTTAATTTAGATAATTTAAATCTATTGAAAATTCAAAGTATGGCAACTAGTAGTGGTGTATTTACTATTCAAAACTTTTTAATAAATTCAGTACCGACTCTTCGATTACGATTAGAAAATAAAACAGAAGAGTTGGCGTCCAAAAAGCCACTGCACAGCGGTTTTATTAGAGATTCTAAAAAATGGTTATCAGGAATATTCTATAGAGCATAAGATGATTTTAATCAGGAATCAGTCGCCACTCAAGAGGCTACTGAAAAGAATAAAGAAAGAGCGGAACAGGCATTCAAATTTATCGAAATTAAGTTGCAATCTCTGCGCGAAGAAGTTTTGACCGAAATGGATACTATGGCAGCAACAAGAAGACGCGTTAACGTTTTTGAATGGAGTGCATTGTTTATGTGTTGTTATACTTTTACTACTCATTTCCACTATACAACCAACGGTTTAAACAATTTAAACAAAAACAATCCTGTCCCGTTAATTTTAGGTAGTAGTCCTGTCCTGTCCCGTACTGTTCAAGGAAATATTTAGTCCCAACCCGTCCTGTCCCATTTTATTTTTATCAATTTAAAGCTGTCAGAAAATTGAATAAAAAATTTTATCTAAACTTTCGTCGATAAAAACTCAATACTGCTTTTTAAGATATAACAAAAATCATTTCACTGAAATTTTGTGTTAAAATTTTAAAAATTAAAATTCGATAATGTTTACACACAAAAAGCTGATCATTTATAGATTTTCGGGATTAAGTCAACGAAATTTACAATCCCGTCCTGTCCCGATATTTACATTGTACAATCCCGTCCCAATAAATCCCGTAAAAATTTTCTAAATCCCGATCCTGTCCTGTCTCGTCCCGTCCCGATATGTTTTCCAGGTCTAATACACACGCATACATGTTTTCACTTGTAGTTATATGCTATGTTAGGTTTCTGGTAATTAAAGTTACGTTACACAGTAAAAACTAATCGCACAAGTGTTTCTGATTTTCTGCGCAAAAAGTTTTTATGTTTGTTTAATTGTTTAATGCTTTACGGGAATTTAAACTAATTAATTTCTTAAAATTATTATTATCAAGAAATATGTCAACAAAATCAGTATGTTTTAAGAAAACAATAAATATAATTGTGTTTGAAGCATGATTTTTTATATAATAAATATTTTTGTGTAAATAATAGTTTATACGCATTAAACAAATATATTATTTTAATAATTTCGGCATAATTTAAATAAATTTCTTAACGGGTTTTAGAATAACTGAAAAATTACTTAGAAAAATTTATAAGTAAATTTTTATATTATCAAATATAAATAAATATTATTTATTAATAATTTAAGAACTAGATATGTAAGTCGATAGAATTATTTTAACCCAACCCGAACTTAATAGACCCGATCGACAATCTTAAGGAAATTTAATTTAATTTAGCTTAGTTACCCAAGGTCTGATATTTATGTTGGGGTCAGATCCTAAAAATCTTAAATTTAAAGGGTGTTAAAACTTATTTGATTTTAACGACAACTTTTTGGTTTTCGTACCAGAATTTTTTTCAAACAAAAAAATCACATTTACAATACAATTTCGATTTTTCAGGTTGGGGTGGTCGACTTTTCCAGAACTCTAGAGGGCGGTCAAGCGCTCTTCTTCGGGTAACTATGATAGATACTTTAATTTCAATTATTACAAATAATTTACTCGTTTGCGAGAATTCGCAACTATCTTAATATTGGATTTATAACTTCACTCACTCATAAAAAATAAATGTCTGTATTATATCCGTCTCATATATTAATTGCTGAATTTGGTTAAAATCACAATTCGCGCCGTTTATGGTAAATCGGCACCAGTTTTGTGCACAATTTGAGACAAAAGTCATAAAAACTTTAAAACAATTACTTAAATGACCAAAAGCTAAATAAGAGAAACGAAAATTTTTAGTAAATCTTATAAATTAAATTTTTAAGAATTAATATTTAATTAAATACATTAAAGAAATTATAAATCATCGCTGATACACTTTTAATTGATGTTTAATTTAATTCGAAAACATATAGCTTTAAAAATTACGTTTTTCGAGATATTTGCGGTTTGTGTAAAATTTTCGGTTTGAATAGTTTTGCAGGCTATTATTTATAATGGTTCACTTCGATAAAATTCGAACCGCCGGTTTTTTATTGAAAATGAAAACTGACTTTTCATAAATTACGAATAAGATGTAATTCACTACTTGCGCAGAATTTAAATGTAAAATCTTTATTTATAATGTTACTTTTTTCGAACTTTTCTTTAGAAGCGATTCACCTAAAATTCTCAGTAACACTAATTGAAATTCATTTTTTATTTGAAAAAAATGTAAAACTACTATAATTTTTACTATTGTAAATTTATTGCTCTGTTAGTAACCCATACTTTTTTTCTCACATTCTGTATAATTATTTGCTGTACTTGAAAGTAAAAACTTAGATGTTTTCAGAAAAAAGGTTAATCTGTTTACCGTAAATCATATTTCGTTGAGTTCACTTATTAGTGTTCGCCAATAAATTTGTTTGAACAAGTACTAGTTGTATATGTTGTTCGGGTGAGAGTGTTATAGATTTTTTATAAGCAATGAAATCTTGTTACTGGAAAAACAGTTAATTTTAACAATACCTTTATATCTATAAAATTTTTTAAAAATGTCAATTGGTTCGCGCTCTTTGACAGTTCTAGACTTACCTGACATTTTAGATAATAATCGCGTTAGTTTGGAAAGTGCGGCCAAAAAAGTGTTGAACCACAAGAAAAATACAACCCATTATAGTTTTTCCGAAATCAAACAATGGCTAATAAATGAGCTGGAAATAGCTAAGTCCGAACTTCATCTGGAATTACAGGCAACAAACGATGCGTACGAAAGAAATCTGGAGAAACCGGAGAAAATCATACATCCGATTAAAGGGAGGTTACAAACAAGGGTTGACGACGCGTCCGACAAAGTATTGGAGCAAACCGACACGTATACTGACATTCAGCAAACTGATGTGCGCTGCTATTGGTGGATTGTCACCGAATTTTTTGACGATTTGTTCGGTTGGCTGCAGAACATGATCTATAAAGTTATTGGGAAAATACTCGACGGGTGGACTGTTGTGAGCGATGCGGTGAACGGTTTATTTGACGTGACTTTCGGTTTAATCAATGTTGTCCTTTAAAAAATTCAGTTATCCATTTCATTATCTTTTAATTTAGCAAAACAATTTTTTAGGCAAAATATTTTTTTAGATTTTAAACTAATTTTAATTTTTTTTTTGAAAAATGTATTTTATGAATGCGATTTATATGAACTTGTATTTTTACTATTTTCATTCTAAAGACAAATGTATTGCTATCATTAATATCATCATTATATTGCATTTACTATTTACACGTATTTATTTTTAAGTGTAAGATTTTAATAATAATCCAAGCGATAAGAAAATATATAAACTTATGGCCAATAATTGTGTAAAAGGTGCAAACTTATTAATTGATTTAAAGATAATTATGGTACGACTAATAGTCATTTTTGTTTAATTACGGTTAATGAACAGTAATCACATTTGTTTGTGATCTAAAGAATCAAATTAAAAATTAATAGATCAACGAAATTAAAAGATTATAAAATTCATTTTCGTTTTGTATATTACACAATATTCAACTAAACATTAACTGTATTGTCATAAATTACGAGAAGTATCAGTAAATGTAACTTTGCGATGAGAGATTGGAAAAAGTGTAATATGCTTTTAAAAAGATTAAAATAAACTCACTGACAAACTGATGCACTAATACACTTATACTCATTTTTCACAGTTGCATTAAACCCTGTAAGTTTTGCATTTTTCTTACATATGGAAAAAGTCTAAAATATGGTCTAAAAAGTTTTCATATTTAGACTCCAACTCTGTCCCACATTTAATTTAAAATGCTGCGGATCTTCTCCCGCTAAGGAAAAATCAGCTTTCATAATCGCCAATTCTCGCACAATTAGTGTTATACCTGAAAATGTTTTGTATTAACTTTATAGTATAAAGTTTATAAACTCTCCCGTTTCCCTCAACAATAATATATTAGTGATATGAAAATCTTTAATTAACAATTTGCTAAAACCATTCAAAAACATATTGGCAACTATTCTAAAGTTAATTAAGTTTCGTTTTTATTTTTGTATGGTAACATTTTAAAGGATAGGATATAATTTTAAAAATTATATTTATTACAACAAAATTATTCACATTTGCAGTGAAAATTATAGTTTAGAACCAGACACTCGAGTGTTTCGATTGCTTTACCTCAATCATTATCAAGGGTTTAATTTACCAAAAAATAGTTTCCATGAAGAGCTAATTAATTATTATTAGTAATAATAATAAACATTGGCATAACGTGACAAAATATTTTAAAATGATAGCTAAAAATGAGTTCATACGTCGAAAATATTTATATTTAAAATTTTTCTGAGAGCCGTGATGTCCAAATTAAAATTTTTGGACACTTCCGAAAACCATTAGCATTTGGTCGCACTAAAACGAAATTTAGGCAGAAATAGTAAAATAGGCAGAAATCATTATTTTTACAATATGTTTTCGGTATTTTTGTTAATTAAAAGTTTTATTACGCTTTAAATATGTTAGACATTAATAAAAAAATTTTGAATTTCTTATCGGTTCAGTTCAGGTAATTCAATTTTATTCGCGGTTCAGATTGGGTTAAATCCAAAATTTTCCCGCTTGGGTAGCGTATCATAACACCTGCAAACATCTTTAGATTCTATGGATACTATTGAAACAATTTTTTTTATCGTTTGCATTAGAGGTTGAAAACGGGTCCCGTGGAAAACGGGAGTGAGTGGAAATGAAGCCAAACATTGTAGGATGGGAAGGAATGGGATTAACTCAGAAACTAATGGGATGGGAGGGATTCCCGCAAATTCCCGCATTTGTTTTTTTCCCGCAATTAAACATTTCAATGAAAAATTTCAATATAAAAACAATGTATTTTTAGTGGCAGTATGTAAATTTTATAATTTGATATAAAAATTTAAGTCAAGCAATATAACGCCATTTTAAAACTCAAAATGAATAAAGAAATTATATTTAATATTATCAAGATTTGTGAAAACAAAAAGGTATAATATCTTTAATAAATATAACACCAGATTTAGACATAAAATTTATTGAAATACAAAGTGTATAACTTAAAAGTTTGTGCCTATAATTGAATATGTTTTTTATTACGGTAATTGCGGACGGGAGCGACGGGAATGGTAAATTTACGTTTGAGGGAAGGGACCCACGGGAATTGAAAAGTTTATTTACGGACGGGAGTGGGAGTTAGTAATGAATATTTTTCAACCTCTAGTTTGAATCGTCATTAACATTGTATGCAAATTATTAGCATTTAGTAAGCAATTATTCATAGCACATGTAAGTTATTAATCATTTTAATCTATATTTATATAAATAAATTTTCTTTACTACAATTAGTCTATTTTTTCTAAATTATTTTGAAAATCTGAAAAGTTATTGAGCAAACATTAAATAATGGCAACCAGTAGTGGTTCGATGACTATTCAAGATTTTGAATCTGATTCAGTACCAACTCTTCGTCTAAGATTAGAAAATAAAGCGGAAGAATTGGCATCGAAAAAACCAAAACACAGCGGTTTTGTTAAAGAAACATATAAATGGGTATCGAAAATGTTTAATAGAGCTGAGGGCGAACTCAATCTCGAACCAAATAACTCAAAAGAGGCCACTGAACGGAATAAAGAGAAAATGCGGAAAATATTCGATAATATGAAAAATAGAATGGATGCTCAGGAAGCAGAGGTTTTGAAAGAAATGGATACATTGACACCACAACAACAAGAGGACACTTTAACCTTTTGGAGTGGTGTCCAAGAGTTTTTCATGGATTTGTTTAATTGGTTGAAACGTATGTTTAATAAGGTTCTGGAGAAAATACGCGAAGGATGGCGTATCGTAAAAGAGGCTGTAAAAGGTTTATTCGATGCGATTAAAGGCTTTTTGAATATTATATTTTAACAACTTCTTCGATGCCAATATATATAAGTAAAAAATCTCGGTTTAAAAATATTTGATTTAAAAAATTTAGTTACAGTTGTTTCGGGTATTGGTTATCTGATTTATTAATATAAATTATAACTTAATTTTTTAATTACATTTTTTGTTTGATTGTCTTCACTTATAAATTAGTTATTTTTTCACACGTAAATCTGAAAGTATATAAAAAATATTGAAAACAAACATATAAAATGTTATCTTTTTATTGAATAATAAAGTGTTCCCAATGGATGGGAACGAACTGACCAATAATTTCTATAATTCTAGACTAATGAGTAAATTAAAATTAATTCAATTAGAATAAATGTTATCCTTAAAGATATTAGTTTTAATTTTAGATTTAATAAAATAAAATTATTTTTGTCGATTTGATATTCTCTAACTAATAGAAATAGTAAATTACGAATCGTTATTGTTTTGGTCAATCAAGTCTTCAATACTAAACTGTCCAAGCGTTTCAGGTCTCATCGAATATCTTTGTTTCACTTTAATTAACTCTTCACGCTTTTTGCGGCGAAAGAATCCGTACTGAAAAAAACGCAACAACAATGCATTAATACAACGTTGGCATTGTTATCAACAATAATTTTTTATCTGACTTTCTAGACAGATATATGGATTTGACTATTCTGTCCGTCCGCACTCTTATTCTAATTAAGGGATTTTGATCTTTACTTTAATAAAGGGATTTTAAGCAATTTCTTATTCTATTAAGAGATTTTCACCGATTTCTTATTCTAATTAAGGGATTTTATGATCAAAATGGGATAAAAAAAGGCATTGAGTGGCCACAAAATGGGTCAAAAATCGAGTAAAAATAGGCAAAAAAAACAGGTAAAAATGAAAAAATAAGGCAAAAATGACCGAATTAAGTTGATAATTGTGAACGGGAGCTCCCGTTTTTATATCAGAACAGTCTAACATAATTTATGTAATATAAAGAGTAAAAATAAGGTCAAAATGAGCCAAAAATTTAAAGTAACATTATGGGAAATTTGACCAAAATAGGGTAAAAATAGACAAAATTCTTGGCGGAATCTTACGAAATTAAAATTAAACGTTAAGTTTAATAAAAATTATATAAAATAATGTAAGCGAGCGAGCGTCCATAAAATTACTGAAACTAACTTTACAACGTCAGATATTATGACCGTATCGATCTTGTTTTAATTATTTTTTGGAATGGTTTGAAAAATTAAATATAAGAAAACCACTTTCAAACCATAAAACCATTACATAAAATAATTTTAAAATATAATGGCTTATCTTCTAGTTTCGATGATTTTTGATTTTTAATACATTTGATAGCGACTACGTTTCTAACGTCGAAATAGTTATTGATTATGTTAAATCTTCACTAGTAAACTTCATAGTTAAAAGTTGACACAAAATTTATAAAACGGAAATGTATAAGAAAGTTGAAGGATTATCTAGAGATTAACAAAATTAACGAGAGATACACAACCATCTGAATCAAAATATATCCAACTATAATAATTGATAACACGTCCTATCATTAAAAAATGTTGACAAACTATAGTAGAAAAATAACAAAACTTAAATATCTATTTAGTTGTTGGAAACAATATTGAATATGTTGAGGTACGGATAACATAGTAATAATATAGAATAAAAAGCAAATTTTAATTTTACAAAAAAATATCCAAATGTTTTGAATAATTATGATTGCTAATAACAATATTATTATACTTTAAATCTATTTCTGAACAATTCGCTGTTAATAGCACAAAAAAACGAATTAATCAAAAGACAACGCGGGTTTGAGATCAAAAGTGCCAAAAACGTTTCGCGATTGGGATCAATGACTCAGATTTGGTATGGGCTGTCAATTTTCCTCAGTAATTCAGGATTAGGGCATTAAACTAAAATTATCGATATGGATCGGGCCTTAAAAAGATGGAAAATTTTTATATAAAAAGTTCATTGCGTTAACAAAGTTTAAGGATGTCATCAAAAACAAAAACAGGTTTCAATTGCAATCGTAATTGCCCAAAATCCATGAACAATGGTTGGAGATTGCACTTCAGATCGATCACCCAAATACATGTGCATGAAAAACCGATCCACAGGAGGAACAGTCATCAATTCCAGAACAAAGACAATCAAAAGAAGAGGGATCCAAACAAACCGAGGACAATAATTGATTTCTCGAAACCACCGACCACTCCATGCCCAGTTTGCAAACGGTTCCGCGATGATAAACTTTGACAACAGTGTCAACTGACAGCACAAACAGGAAGTTGTCAGCGAAAACTTCCTTTCGTTCGATGATGTCAACAAAAACAAAAACAGGTTTTGTCTCATTTTGTGCCATATCAACAAAAAACTCAAAACAAACGTCAGGAAAACCAGCAGCCGCTAGCGATGAGACCAAACAGCTGATCAATCCTTTGCTTTGGAATAGATATCGGAGGCGTGGCAGAATCAAAAATTCAAAATCCGTTAACACCAACAGCAGCACCAAAAACAAGACACCAAACCAAGAAATGATGGATTTTTCTGGTGGGGGAACTGTGCCCCCAGAGGACACCTCAACCCAATTTCATTTCTGAGGCCATCATTTCATAACATGGCTCCCATTTGTCCCTATAAAAGGACACCACTTTCCATTACTCTTCCACTTTCAAAACAGTGACAATCGAAACCAATCAAAATCCGTATTGTTCACTCATCACTTATGAGTTTCATCAATTCAATATTTAATTTTAATTAAATAAAATTTTTTTTCATTTGAATTTAACGATTCATTCATTTCACTCATTAATTTCACATCAAAGGTCACAATTTTAAATTTTTTCAAGGAGTGTAATATTCTTTTAAGTTATAGACAGTGGATCATCGACGTCAAGCCGTAAGTCTTCATTTACTGTTGACATTAAACTTAAAGTACTAGAATAGTTAAAAAGCGTAGACAATGTTTATGCCGCATCAAATTCAAAAACGCTTTGGTAAGAATTGTATGAAGATAAAACTTTTATTTGTGGATACAACAAGAAGAGGTGCTTAAAGAACATAGATCGAAGAGGAGGATTTCAATTAAAAGAAAAAAAGTTCTCTGTGATAAGGGTACTCAATATTGATCATAAAATGTACGATATCTTTACGAGTTATAAATATAGGGTCAAGAAACGCAAAATTTCCTGAAATTGATGAAATGACAATTTCAAAAATTAAAGAACACCGTGCAATAGGGTTGCAGATTAGCGACGAAGACATAGTCAAGTTTGGATTTGGGGCAAGAAATGAAATTAATAAATGCAGAGATAAGGACAACAAAACTAAATTCAAAGCTTCAAATGGATGGCGATAACGATTAAAACAACGTTATGAAGTTGTTTACGCATTGCAACATCAATTGGCAAGAGGGTAGCCGATACCGCGCTAAAGAACGTGCAGTTTTGTTTTTTAAATACATTGATACATGGGTTTCATAAAGGAAAAACGTGAGTTTTAATTAAAGAAAACGATTATATAAATTTACCTATTTTTAAATTAGAATAATCATTTGTTAACATGGATGAAGTTCCATTATATTTTGATGCGGTATCAAAATCAACTTACAAGTTTCAAAATACTGACTCCGTAAAATTGAAAACCACTGGTAAAGAAAAGTTGCGATTGACTGGTATTATGTGTATTTTCTGACGGTCGAAAATGTGATCCGATGATCATATTTAAAAATTTAAAAATAACTCCTAAACCACAAAAAGGTATTATCTTGCCAAAAAATGTTAAAGTTTCTGAAGCAAAAGAGAATCAATGACAGAGGATTTAATGTTCAATTGGATGTCAACTGTTTGGAAGGAAAGGCCCAATCGAGTTTTTGCTAATTGTGTAAAATCTCAACACTTTACTAATCTTTGATTCGGCCCGTGCACACACAACAGCAAGAGTCAAATCTAATTTTCGAATTTATTATGGCACAGAATATGCGTTGTTCCTGGAGGTATGTATGAAAATTATAAAGATATTGTTCTTTTTTATGATCATCATAGGAATGACACCTCTACTTCAACCCCTGGACGTGGGAATTAATTGGACCGTAAAAAGAAAATTTGCAAATTTATGGAAGGAATGGATGGCAGATTCCGAGAAAAAGTTCAGATACCGGAATTGAACCTAGTGTCTTATAGTATGATCGTAGAATGGGTGGCACAAGTTTGGAGAGAAGTCGACACTAGTTTAATTAAAACTGCGTTTACCGCAAGTTGGATTACTACAAATGGTAGAAAAAATTAAAATCAATATGGGCATAAACTTATTGATATTTTAAACAATGGTCACACTAAAGAAAGTGAGGACCACACTGGTTTGACTGATGGATGTGATTCAAAAAATGAGGATCAATTTGAACTTGAGTAATATAATTCTAATTTCATATCCATTTTTGAACTCTTTTAATTAAAATTTATCATTAAAAACTTTTTTGTATTTCGTGTTACCTCGAGGTATACCGACATGTAAATCAATAAATTTTAAAATTTTGAAAATTCTGTGCCTCTCGTGTTATTGCGACATGTCGTTAAAAGTGAGGTAAACCGGTACTAACTGAAATTAACTTTGCAGTCAGATATTATGACCGTATCGATCTTGTTTTATGTCGAGAATATGTGTTTAGGTATATTGATTTATAAAATCTGTATAAACTTCTTTCATAGTATTACTCGCATACAAATTCTTAGATTAATCTAACTAATCTTTAAAAAATAATTTATGTAAAGTTCAGTGCTTTAATTATAATCAGGAATCGGATTTTTATGGTGTCTTAATGTATAAATTATGGTATGGTATTATAGTGTCTTTAAAAGCAAATATGGCGTCGATTATGGTGTTTTTTTTTGCATTTATTTAATGAATAAAATAAACAAACATTAGATTAAAAGAGTGATTGTAAATAATGCATACAATATTAATTTACTTTATTAGAATTAAAACAAATTACTGCATATTTTTCTAAAGTTTCAATATTCATATGAGGTTTATCTGTTAAAATACTCTTAACATTTGAAAATAAAAGTTAGACTTCTACAGCAACAAGTGGTGCAAACTTGGTTTTACATTAAAATTCATAATTATTCTTCATTTTATAATTATTTTACTAACATTTTA
>JAQIXJ010004040.1:0-11503 GCA_034700185.1 Phthiracarus laevigatus | reverse complement strand
TTGGTAGTTGGAGGAGACAGGTGGAGGGAGCAGTTGGAGGAGACAGGTGGAGGGAGTAGTTGGAGGAGACAGGTGGAGGGGACACTTATTTACACTTGGATTTACACTTATTTGTTTGAGTAAATTGTTAGAGTATTATAATATATACTAAATTTCAATAGAAACGTCAAGCAGAAAAGATTTATCTGCGGAAAAATTATAACGTATATAATGTTGACATGCTTGCTGCAATAAAGGAGGCCCAAACAGCGGAGGAAAACATTAACATTGCGCAGATTGCACGGAACCATAATGTCGGAGTCCAGGCCATGCGTCGACGATTAAGGGGTACCATTCAAATTGATGCAGAAGTTGGGCAAAAACCCCATCTTATCGATGATGAAGATCATTAATTAGTACGCTTCATCAAAATTATGGCAGTTGGAGGATTTGGATTTAGTCCTAAAACACTTCGAGAGTAATAATATTATTCAATTATTTTGCAACTTTATACATTACACTTTTATCTAGATTTGTAGAAACATTTATGCTCAAAAACGGTTTTGAAACTGGATCATCAAATTCTTGGGTTACTAGGTTTCTGGCTTAACACTCAGACCTCTCTAAACGTTTTGGCAAAAATCTATCTATTCAACGTTTAGAATCTATGAATCGACAAAACCTTGATGACTTCTATTAACTTTTAGCTCCAATATTATCAACATCGCCAGGTTTGCTTAGTTAAGTTTACTTAACAATTTTTACACTATATATTTTAGGTGAAGTTGTTTTCAACTGTGACGAGGCTGGGTTTTGCTTAACACCAAAAGAAGGCTGCCTTATTGCACGACGAGGCTCAAAAAATGTCTTTCAAATAGTACCCTCTGATGGTCATCAATATATAACTGTCCATTTTGATGGTAATGCTAAAGGTCAGACGATTTCGACATTAATTATTTTAAAAGGGCATAAACTAAATAAAAGTTGGGAAACTTGGGATGGAGCAAAGTATGACATCACAGTTATAGGCTGGATGAAAACAGAAGTGTTCATAAGATGGCTAGAGAACGTATTTTATCCCCAAGCTTGTGCTATGCGACCTATTGATTATAGCGGCCCAATTTATTTACTGCTTGATGGTCACTCCACACACACAAATCTCTACGTGGCTGAAGTTGCGTTCCGTTTTAATATCGTGCTTATTAAACTACCATCTCATAGCACACATATTCTTCAACGTAATGATATAATACTTTAACTGTATATATTCAAATATTTTCATCGATTTGTTTTACAGCACTTGATGTCTCGTTTTTTGGACCTTTAAAAACTTGGTTCAACATACTAAATGAGTGGAATCGTGAACATAACTGTGTTGTTCCCAATGCTTATTTTCCCACTCTTTTGCAAGAATGCATGTCTCAAGTTAAGTCGACATGGTTACGAAAAGGGTTTGCATCAACAGGAATATTCCCACTTAACAGAACTGCTATTCCTGATGCAAGATTAAATCCAGCTAAACCCTGGATTAGTAACGGATGGCGTTTCTTTGATGAGTCCGAGTCGATAGTTTTAAAACTAAAAGAGATAGATACGTCTCAATGTTCTAATGTGTTGGATGCTTGCTGTTTGGATCAAATTATAAAAGTTCTGGATCCACAACCTCTACCGCAATTAACAACAACCATTACCTGTGTACCATGTATGTATAAATAAAACAATTTTCATTTCACATTATAACAAAACATATTTAAGCACAAGAACGACTAAAACGTGGTAGTAGATTAGCTGCAGTCTTAACACAGCCTACTTCTTCATATGTTGAGGATTCGTTGAAAAACTTTAAAGCTAGAGAGTCCACATGCTTTACCAATAACCATGGCGTATAAAGACCAATGTATAGTCTGCAACAAAAACCCAGCTGGTGCTTTATGAATTTGTTGTTCGCTTCCATCTTATAGTCAATGGCTTCACACAGCTTGTGTTCCAGAAATTCGAGACAAATCAAACAATGAAGTATGTAATAATTTTATTAAATAATTTATAAATCAATTATTTATACGTAACTTTATATTAGATTTCCACTTATCAATGGTTTTGTCCCATTTGCGTAATCTGCAGGCAAGAGGACATCGAAAGATTTAAGTTATCTTTACTTAAATAAGTATTAAGATTTTTCGTTTCAAACGGCCCTTTTTAGGGCCACCAAAACTGAGAAAAGGATTACTTATTTAACATGACTTATTGGAATTTTACTCTATATAGATGTCATTAACTCAATTCTTACAAATGTTCTTACTCATAAAAGCCATTGCTGTTAATAGTATGCACGACGTGCGGGGCAAACAATAAAAATATATGCGAGTTTTTGCATGTTAAAATTTATTTGAATATTGTTAGATTTGATTTAGAGTTTTGATTAGTGTTAGATGTTAAATTATTTTTTTAACAAATGTTTTTAATTAATTTTTGTTTAAATTTTGCTAAAATTTGTTTTATAAAATTTTACTAATAAAAAAATATATTTTTATAATTTCCGGCATTATGTTTAGTTTTCAACTAGCAATAATTAATTATTGTGCTCACAATGCACTTAAAAAGCTTATTTTAATTTTATTTTTGTCAAAAATACTAATATTTATTTCTTTACAGGGTTTAGAGAAGTGACCATCGCGTTATTTGCGTTATAAGTATAAATTATTTAATAAAAAACTGCCTTATATTTTTTATATCTTAGGTTTTGTTACGATTTCGATCGTAAAACTACTTTTTGTACGTCAAAGTTCTATATTTATGCGTATGTGCTACTTTTGGAACGTCAATGTTCTATATTTATGCGGTTGTGGTCACGAAAAAAGCTAAGTTTTATTTATTTTCTTAGTATTTTATTTATATTATTAATAACTTTTATTTTCTAATAGAATTTAGACGTTTTTTATGGTTACAATTAGTCAAATCGAATGAATTAGAACGCTAGTTAAAAGTTTTAATTGTTGGCGATCTTAATGAGAAAAGCCTTAATGCAAAAATTATGATATATACTGGCAAATTGGCTAATATTGAAGAAATGGCTGATAAATTATTGCCAGTCGCCCATAAGTACGACATAATAAAATTGAAATCGTTGTGCGAAGAGAGCATCCGAATAGACAACCAAAATGTTTTGCGATTATTGATCACTGCGTACAAACATAGTCTTAATGATTTGAGAGAGAAGGCCATTCAGCATATCATTAGGAATATGAAAGTAGTTCGCGAGCAGTCGGACGATGAATGGATTAATTTAATCAAAACGTATCCAGAAATAGCCGATGATATATTCAAATATGTTGCCACACATCTGAAAGTGCGCGAAGAATCAGAGGAGAGCTGTTGGCTCTATAATCCTGAATGGGCTTCCGATACGGAAGAAAACTATATTCCAATTGAAAGAGAATTATATGATTTTTAATTATTTTTAAATTATTTTATTAAGATTGTATTTATATTGAGTTTTGTTATTAATTATTTGGATTTTTTCGTAGAGGTTAATTAAAACTAATTACTATTATTCATGAGTAATGAGTAATACCATAAACATATATTCTGATGTGCACTGCTATAGTTGGTACGAGAAAATAAAAAGAATATAAATGCTCAAAAAATAACAGAATGAATAGAATAGGGTTATTATGACACATTGGCTCACTTTTTCTTAGATTAATTTTCTTCATATATGTTAAATATATTATGTTGTCATGTTGTCAAAAATTTGATAAAGGAATAGAATAAGAAAAGAATAGAAATACAAAAATGTAGTTTGGAAATTTGAATAGATGTTATATATTTTAAATTTAAATTTTTATGGATTATTTTTATAAATTTTAAAGTTATTTTATTATGTCCTTTTATTTAACAAAATAATATATTTACTTTATAATTACGAATAAAAACATAAGAATATAAATTTGGATAAAAATAAAACAGAATCGAATAGAAAAAAAATTCAAATTATGAATAGAATTATATAATTATAATGAGAATAGAATAGGAATAAAATAAAATTATATAACAGTTATTTTATTTTACATTGACCTTTGAAATAAATATTTTTTCCACATTGCCTATTATACTAAAGTTTTTGAGCATTTCACTGTTATGATATCTACCGATTATTAGTAAATATATTAAATAAAAAATAGTTATGTTTTTTCGTTGCAATTTTATGACTAAATGCGCGACATTACAAACAAATTTTCTCAGTATAAAAATAGGTTTATTATTATTATTATACTAAATAAATTTTATTAAAAGCAATAAATGTATGGAATATACAGGTAAATAATCGTTTAAGTGATAGTTAATTTTGGTGGTTTGAAAATAAACGGTCATAACAAATGATTATTGCTCGCAGCTAAGATTTTCAAAAACGCCAGGAAAAATATTTTAAATAGTCAACTACCAAGGCTTTTATTTATGAATGGATAGTGAATCAAGATATAAAATTTAAATATCAATAAACACATACTTTCAAAAATATGAAAATAGACCAAAATTGCGAACCTTGCGATACTCTATTACCTAAGCATCAAATAAAAGATGCCGGGAGTCACTTATATGCGATCGGTTTATCTCACTATACATATGGATCTGTTCGAAGAAATAAATTATTTACACCTCAGTTCGTATTTATTATTTCGCTACTCTTATGGCTACGATATTTGATTACCATATCAATCAAATCCAACAACTTTCACATATTCATAATGCTTGGAGATTTCGCTTATTTTATGAATATCCGCTACCAATTCTACGTTCTAATTATGCTAGGATTTACAATGTCAATGGTATCGCAAGTCACACATTTCCGGTACTTCAAAAAACACATTAATCCCCGCTATTTAATACCATTCGAAATGATGTGCGGATCAATATCGCCGCAATCGATCGGATTAAACAATATGGACCACGTTTACCAACTGGTCCAACACACAAAAATACTGTTCAACGCTTCGGCTTTAATACTGAAACTTGGAGATTGTTCATTATTCTTATTATCGGTTTATGTTCTGGCCCTAAACTGTTCCAGTTTTGAGTTCATAGTATTCGGTATTCCGTGGTGTATTATTTTCGCGTTTGCTTGGTTTAGTAGCGCGTCGATTGTTATCTGGCAAATGACTTATTTTAGTATTATTTGCTACTATTTAAAAATTAAATTAATCGATATGAACGATAAAATTCGAAAATATGTGAAGCATGAAGATGCGTGGATTAGTTTAAATATTTTGAGAGTTATCAAAGAAGCCCATCGAATACACTGCGAAATTAGTGATTATAATGGCAACTACTGGTCGGTATTTTTATTTTGGATTTGCTTCACGTTTGGTTCGATGAACAGTCTCATTCTTTATCAGCTATTGTTTGTTAGATTTGACATAATTATAACAATGATCTTCACTTATTTTACGTTCATTTGTAATTTTATTATTTATTTTATTCTTAATTCTCCGTCGTCTGTGGTGTTGGAGACGAAAATAACATTTAAGCTATTGACCAGATTTTTCATAAAATATAACAGCAAACTAAGTAAACGAACAAAATTAAAGGTAATATGTTGAGTCAAAAATTATGTAAAATTATATATACAGTAATATTAGAGCTATAAATTGCTTTATGCATATACTAAAGTAGAAACAAATATAACAGTTAAATGCATCCATCTAATTATTAAAACAAAAAATTACAAATGTTATCATATCTACTGACATTATGAGGCTAAATCAATAAGCAACGAGAATTGCATAATGAACTAGATTTTTGAAATATTTATAATTCCTAAATTAATTTATTAACAAACGATTTAAGATAGCTGTTTAATATTTTATATCTTATAAAGATTTTAATATTTCTTGAGGATTTTATGACACACTGTATTTATATTTTATGCTTGTACTCCGCATGGCACTATACGCGTAACAGTAACAGATTAACATAAACATACCGTCAGACACACTTGCCATCTCTGTTCCCATGCATTTTTACATACAATAGTTACCCAAGGGGGAGGGTTTGCCTATGGTTGAACCCTTCTAGAATTCTGGAAAAGTTGGTTATTTTTCAACCCTCCCCCCACAAGAAAATCGAGATTGTATTAAAATAGTGATATTTTTTGTCTAAAAAAACATTTTGGTTCGAAGACCAAAATATTGGTCGTTTAAATCCGATGTGTTTTAGACCCCTATATAAAAATTGAGATTTTCAGGATCTGACACCCCTCCTAGCGCTTCAGACCATAGAGCGTTTTGCTAATCCTTCGAAGCATTGAAATGTTATACGTATACCACGCCCACTGTACGTCACTTGCTTAACATTTATGAGGAATAGAGAGGAATGAACACACGATCTATGTTTTAAACTAAACCCTTCTTTTACTCCACCCCTTACCTCGACTCAGTATACAAGTATAAACCGAATTATTGTAATAGACATTAATGTAATAAAGTTTAAAGAGAATTTTTTTTAGCTCACTTTCTTGAATTAAATGAAAAGTTTATGGATTTGACAATGTCTGCCCGTCCGTCCCGATGTCTGCACTAGCTCGACCACTGAATTTAGCACGCATTTTATATTCGTTAATTTTGACATTTTGGAAAACTTCAGTTTAAATATCAATGTATTTCATAAATAACTTATTAGCTTAGGTAGAACTATAAAAACTGAGCTCTCTATGAATGTGTCGTTCTTGTTTTATATTTAAATGTATAGTATCATCGATTGGAGATATGTTAACGCGTGCACAAGTTAACATTGTTATAAATAGTACTTCAATGAGTGTTAACGATATTTTTATTCATTATTAGTTTAGCTGTTGACGAAGTAATATCAAAACTAGTCTTATAGATACAATTAATCGCGTGTCATAACGTGTTTTAGTATAATTAGTGAGACGCAGGGTGTCACAGAGTCCGAAGGCCTGGGGGTCTCATATCGTATTTTTTTAAAAATTTTACGGGGGGGGGGGGGTGTCAAACTTATCGGATTTAAGCGACAATTTTTCCCACTTTTGGGCAAAAAAACTTTTTAAAATCTTTCTAATTTTTTTTGTAATGCATTCATAATTTCATTTAAGCTTATTAATAAGTTATATCTTTTTTGAAGCTCAATAGATGTTTCATAATCAATTTTTAGCAAATCACCAGGAAATTTCAATGTAAGAAGGAAATTTTTTCATCAGCTTAGTAGCTTTTTGTTTTGTTTTTATTGTAAACGATAGGTTATCTGAAATTATTTGTAAATCTGACAACAATAATTTCCATGACCTTATTACTTTAAGAATTGCATTGTACTCTGAGGAATTCCATCTACTTTGGAATACTTTTGAGAAAGAATACTCTTTTTCATCCACAAGATTAGCATATTTAGGGATATAAGCAGCTGCTTTATGTGACGGTCCAAAGTAAAAATGTGCTAAGTCATATAGTATGTTTTTACATAATTTATATTTGCATCATGTTTATAAGAGTGGGATAAAGCTAGTTGTAAACGATGTGGAGAACAATGTAATCAAATTAATGTTCTTGATGAAGGAGTTATACAACTTTGTAGTTTAACATTTACTTATGCTTTTGATCATCTAAAAACACTTTCTCCGTCACTGACAAATGCATTTAGATTTTCTTTTAGATAATTTGTGATACCATCATTTTCAAAACTATTTATTAATTCTTTAAATATTGCTTGTGCATTTTCTTCAAATTTTAATTGCATAATTTTGTAAAAATACGCTTTAGGATGATAATTTTCTAGCAGAAACATGTAGAAAAATAAAATTTGATTTTTCGTGTTATCAGTTGTAATATCGACAATCAATGAAACTGGTCGAATATGAGTTTTTAATAGGTTAAATTTAATTGGAGATCGTTACTAATTAAATAAACCATTCTTTAAGCAGCGTTTTTATCTTTGTGATGGTATCCCATGTTGATGCCATTTAATTCTAGAAGTTCTACGAATAATTTATGTGATCTAAATGAGGTACCAGCTTTTACTTCTGAAAATACAGATCGAAACATCTTGGCTGTTATTTTAAGTTCTACATCGTTAATTTGACATTCTGTTTCAGTCATTCTTGACATTCTGTTAAGTTGTCGATTTTTTAAGAATACTTTAAACTTTTTAAGTTTTTTAGATTTTAAAATTGCGATTATTTCTTGATGAAAACTGATTTCATGAAAAACTGAATTAAAATGTTCTCCTAAACTCTCCATTAAATTTTCTTTTTTTATAAAGTCTTCCATTTGGTTTGCATTCTCAGGTATATTTTTTATTTGTGCTGAAGTAAATGATACGCGAAGAGATAATCAAATGCTACCGAAATAGGGATGCATAACCGAAACCATGCAAAGACGAGGTTTAACTGTACATATCAGTGTTGGCTAATAACTCTTAAACCACTAAACCGATTATTCCCAAATTCACACTAAATTAGGACCTAAACCACATGAACACATGTAACAAATATGAACAATAATTAATGATAAAGAATGGAAATAAACTATGTTAAAGATACTACTCGAACGCGGCTTTTATAGCCGTAATCTCTTTTATCGCAATTGATTAAATTAATAAAAATGCTTGTATCGCAATAAATAAAATATAAATAAAATTACAATTTTATCGTGTATTAAATCTTTTATTAAAAAATACAAAATTAAGCCTTAAAGGCTTGCGACTGATTCGGTAGCCTACAAAAAAACGAATGATTCAAAATCATTCAAAACATAAATTGAAAAAATACAGAAATACATTACTTATTATAAAATGCAGACAAAAACTATTCAGAAATATAAATGTAGATTATTCGCAAAGAAAACATTTAAACTATTACTTAAATAATTTTGATCGCTTTGTTGACTGTTGTTTGCGTGAAAACCGTGTTCGCGTATAAAATTTTGATCTCTTACTCAATCTGTCAGCATATTGAACGCACAATCTGCATCTATATTTTGATGCCTCCGACTTGTTAGAATTGAATAAGTATTCAAACCATGGTTTAATGTTATCGGGCAAAACAGCTTTAACTGGAATTAAGCCATTTTGATACTGCTCGATCTGCTTTATCCAAGTAATTGAAAAATATGAAGTGTCTTCCTATTCTTCAATTTCACTATCATTTAATATTCTTTTTGTAGTTCTATAAATAACATCGTTGTTAATATTATCACTACTGCAGCTTCTTTTATTCATTACAACGTCAGCTTCAGTTTCTTCGGTGGTTGTATGCAATGTTTTAGTTTCTTATTATCATAAGACTCAACAACTTTTATGAATGTGGTATGCCTATCTATTATATATTCACTTTTAGTGAATTTATTTTCTTGATTTCGTGCTACTATTGTTTCTTTAAATAAATATGGAGTTATAGAAAGACTTTCATCACTTTCAGTTCTGTCACAACGGCTTATTGATTTTTCAGGACTATAATTGCTCAACATAAACTTTGTACTAGACTCGTCAGAAGTTTCATAACCCGACCCGACCCGAACCCGACAGGCTTGTATCCGACCCGACCCCGGTAGTTGAACCCTGATAATCAATAAAACCCTGAAAACTGATAATCAATCTGTTGAATCAGATGCAACTAATGATTCTGACGATTCTGATAAATATTCTAATGAAGAATCTAATGAGGAGGCTGCCGAATCAAGTGATGACTGATATTGATGAGAAAAAATCAATGGATTTCTCTGAAAATGAAGAGGAAGATTTAATTAGTGATGACACTCTTAATAAATTACATGGGCTGGCTAGCAAGCGCTGCGGAAGTAGAAGTAGTAAATTTTAAAAAAAGTTAGACTATGGATTTTGTAAACAATAATGAAAACTATAGAGAAGTATCTGATCCAGCGATGCACTTAGTGTGCAAATTTTCTGCAAAATGGAAAAAAGCGCACACTTGTTAACGGTAGGCGTCTGTCTAGAGTTTAGTGAAAAAGAGTTGCTACATTAAGTTGCAATGTTAAAATGAATGCGCTTATTCCCATTTTGCAGAAAAGTTGCACACTAAGTGCATCGCTGTTCTGATCAATACTTTGATGATGAAGATGAAACTATTAATCCGAACTCCATAAGCATGCTGAGAGTTATTTTCAAAACTGCTATCGAGGGAAACTTTGACTTATCCACGAACCTTCTGAATTAAATCCTAAATAATTTAAAAAGCAATGAGTGATAGTTAAGCTTAATTATTAAAAAAGATTTAGATTAAAAAACATTTGGATGTAACCCTACAAGAATTTTAAAAATATAAATAATATTTTTACATTTTCTTAAATAGCCATTTTCGAGTTTATAATTGTCACAGTATTTTATAAATAAACATTAAATAGCCTTATAAATGCTATAAAAAACTTTAATTTCAGTGTTTTCTGATTTTGACCATTTTTGATTCAATTTTGACAGATTATAGCCATTTTTAATGTTTGGCTATTTTTACTAGAATTTTACCTGATAATTAACTTTAATAATATAAGAAACTAGTAATATTCGTTTATTAATATACGAAAATGATCACATGATATGGGTTTGCACCGAAGGACGGAGAAAATCCCAAATCTATATATTCTTACTCTTAGCACACAGTTTTGTTTTATACTATTCTATTATCAATATTAATAAATTTGAACAAAATAGGAATAAATTAATTTTTTAATTTTTAAATAAAACTATGATTACAGTTTAAATGATACATACAATGAACCACTAATAATAATTATTAACACAAAAAAGCTTTCAAAAATCTATACGGCTAATATGTTTTCATTTTCTAATGTTAACAAATAATTTTCTATTGTTAACATTTTATTTTATCACAATAAGTTTGATATGCGTGAACCTCTAAAATGTGTTTTATTTCAATACTCATATGCATAGCGTTTATCATTATCAATACCTAACGTGTGATGTTATTTATTTACGCTATGCTAATTTCCAATGAGACAACCCGTTTGGATGCACACACACACATATATAAAACTTGTTGCGATAAAATGAAAAGCTAAAAATATAAAATCATTTGTTAACTTTTGCGCGCAAATCAGGTTATGGTAAAATCATTTGTTAACATTAGAAAATGAAAAGATATTTGCTGTAAGAATTAATCAATGGCTTCAATGACTTGTAAATCATCAGAACTGTTGGGCATTTTGTATTTAATTTTTTCTTCTAACGGCAAATCACGCCATTTTTGCGCTATAATAATATTAACAGATTTCATCTCTGGTCGATCCACTCCATTGTCTTTGAGAGACTGAATCACCTCAGACCTGACATGATTGGCATACTTCCAATACGGGCATAACTTTCTCTTTTCCCCCTTTTTCTTCGCTCTTCTTTTGGGTTTACCTAAAATCTCTTCCATTTGTTTCTTAATCTGATTTGCTTTGTCGTGATAAACCATACGCTGCTCATTAGACATGGTTTGCCACTGTTGTGACGATTCTTTCACGAAATTTTTGAAATCAACTTTTTCGGTGATTCCGTTTCG
>JAQIXJ010004039.1:0-11504 GCA_034700185.1 Phthiracarus laevigatus | reverse complement strand
GTTTCTTACTCTCCGGTAATACTATGTGAACAAATGGCTGCGAAGAAGCGATAACATCGCCAGCAGAATATGTTTTCGTAGCGATTGAACACATTTTTGACACACGGTTTCTTAAAAGTAAATATTTATATTTATATTTTCAATAACCAATAGCAACAGAAAAATGAGTTTTGTTTATAATTGTTGATATAAAATAAACTATTGCCATCTTTTGGAGTAAATTATTAAATAGAACTATTAATAAATCGCACACTTAAGCTTATATCCTGTCGTTATTAAACGAGTTTTCATTGCCATCAAACAGTGATATGAATAAATATACTTAAAATGATAGATCACTAAGACTTTATTTAAGGTTTGTCTGATAAATATGGTCATCCGATGACTCGTGATTTGTTGTGGAATTATTACGACGAGATAACACGAATCGCTAAATTAAAAACAATTAAACCTGTTATTAACCATTGTTTAATAATACCGAACAGAATAGAAAACACAATATTGTTGGTTATAAAAATCATATTTACAATATTTTATTTGTTATTAAACATGTAATTAATCCACAATTTCTCAATATATGATGTAATATAAAATATTTAAATTGAATTAAAAATTAATTCTAAAATAATTAAATAAACACTATTTTTCTTTCATATCTTCTAATATAAGTTTGGATTATTTCTTTATTAATCTCTGTCTGTTGCGGTAGAATACGGATTTTTCTGATCGATGAAGAATTGGCCATAAATGATAAAATATCATTAGTAGTGCACCATTTATTGTTATGTTTAAACTCAATTTTCAAATCATAAATGCGGCAATTGTTGCAAACATCGCATCAGATTAATACCATTATATACCAGTTCTGCCACTATTATCTTCAGAGAACATATGATATAAATCTAACCAAAATATGTTAAGTTGTGGTAAATAAATTGACAACTCTATGGGGGAAATTTTTTTTAATGCTTTTTTGACCGATGGCAGAAAAATTGTTGCTTAAATCCGTGCAGTTTGACCCCCCCTAAAATTTTGAAAAGTCGGAAAGTAACCTCCCCCCAGACCCACATACTCTGGGACACCCTGGTTTACAGTAATTGCTAATAATGATAACCATTTTATGAGAAATGCGTAAATCTGAGACATAAATCACAATTCTATAAATATTTGTACATTTTTTCAGCACGTAATCGAGTAAATGATAGATCACTTGGCATCGGACATACGAAGGTTATACTCGACTAACTCTAGAATACGTGAATGCTGTAGTCTGGCGTAACAGCGATCCGATAAAACAAGTTTTGTTTGTCCATTAAATATTAAATGATTCCACTGTTTTGAAACGCATTCATATTTAAAACAATCACTTAATGGTAAATAAGTTAATACTAATTCACACAAATCATCACCAAATCTGTCAAAACTATCTCTGCTATACTTGTTTATTGAACTCATTTTTTATAATAAAGTTTTTGATAATGAATATTCAATAATTTCTATAATTTTATGTGTTTGCTAATTACAAATTTAATAATAATTGTTTTACTGCCGAGTGAAATACGTGTTTATGTTAACAACATAGTTACTCAATGGGGAGTGCTTGCCCAGGGTTGACCCCCTCCTAGAATTCTGGAAAAGGTAATGCATAGCACAGGGAGATGCGGGGCAAAGGGGATGCTAAGCGTGGCACGCCAGGCATGGAGTGGATGAGTTTGTATAATTTTGCGGCAATTTTTGCAGTGGGTTTCTAGTAAGCTTTAAAATGAATACCGAAATTATTTATTCGAATTAAAAAACACATATTGTGACAGTAGAGAAGCTAAGAATTACGGAATACCATTAAAATAAGAAATTTCTTATATTAAATAAATAATTAGAAAAGTTTTACTTTTTACTTTAAAGTTTAGTTCAATAGATATCAGTACTGTTTAATAGTTCTTAGTTTATCTTATTTGTTAATGGCAACGAAATAGATAATTCATTAGTTGTTATAAATAGACATATTTAGTTATTAAATTGATTTTTTAATATTGTTATAAAGTGTAGTTTTAATTTAAACTGCTTATAGACATGAGTTCAGCAATAAATAGCAGATATAGTTTTTATAGATTTGGCGATGATTTAAGTGAAGTAATATTAAGTTATTTATCAATCAGTGATTGTTTTCGATTGCAATGCGTTAACAAACAATTCTATCATTTAATATTTAATAATCAAACAAAACTTATATTAACTGATGGAAATTTATATTATAAAAACGTCAAATCGAAAGAAAATACAATCATTAAAGAAATAATTAATAAACAATATGTGAATAATACATACAGCTATCCTATAAATAATTATATATTAAATATTGTATTAAATAATTGTTTGAACATTGATCATATCACTATTAGTGGATATTACTTACAAATAACTGACGAAACAATTAATATAATAAGCAATGCGTGTAAACATATAAAGCATTTACATATTCATTTGTCGCAAAGTTTTTCGAAAATATCACTGAATTGTGTGAAACAATTTGCAGAAAAAAGTTTACAAAACTTGGAATCGCTATCTTTAAACATTCATTTTGAAAATAATATAATAGATATCGTATCAATAATAATACAATTATGTCCCAAACTTAAAAAAATACATTCTTGTTCAGATATGCAATTATTCTTTGATAAATGTTTTGAAACAAAAGCAGTTTATGGTACGAATATCGATACTATTGAACGTTATATCTTAAACGACCAAAGATTTATAACATTTGCCAATCATTTCGCGAATCAGTTAAAGTCACTACACGTTATAATTTATTCTAAAGACTTTGATATACTCAAGCATTTGGCAACATTTAAAAATCTTGAATATATTTCCTGCGATTTTATGTGTAAATATGAAGACAACTTTATTAAGTTAATAAATCTGATTGGTTTGAAGTGTTTGGGTTTGAAAGTAGTAAAGTTAGACTTTATTCATTCACCGCTAAATAAAGAATTTAGTTTTAATAACAGCTTTCAATCGATCAAAAAATTAATTATAAAAAGATGCATTGCATTCAAGAATTTTGGATTTATGCAAAATTGCGTTCATTTAACTGATTTGGCATTAGATGAATATTATTCAGATTTAAATGAATTCAAAGATATTCACATATATTTACCACAATTAAAGTCTATCGATATCTATATAAACCGTTTATCTGAGGGAAAAAATCTAATGAATACTTTGCAGTATTTCGAAAATATGCAAAATTTATGTGAATTTAAGTTTGGTTTTCGTGATATGTGTATAACATATGAAGATATTATTCGGTTTATCGATAATTGTTTAAGCATTCGAAAAATTGGTTTTTATATGAAAGAAGAGAATATTAATAAAACTATTATTCAAGAGTATATTCGCTGTAAAAATAGAAAAATAATTATTAATTTTCTGCATCATTGGTAATCACTAGGGTTATGAAAATCGTTTTGGTGGATTCTATTTATTAGCATAAGACTGCGAACACCGTAAACAAGAGACACAAAAAAACACACACATTCAAATCCATAAGCTCGTCTATTTTTTTAAAAAAAGTTATATTATACAATTTGTTTCAAAGTTAAGCCATAAGATGGCAGTAGTATTATGATTCTTATGATTCAAAAAATAAAGGGTGTAACACTTGTTCATTGTTTTGATATAATTAAAGTATTGTATAATCGCATATATATTAAATTTGATATAAGATTTGAGCTTAAATTTAAGAAGACATCACTTAAATTATGTGTTCAATTAGTAATAGTAGAGATAGGTTTGATAGATTTGGCGATGATTTATCTGAATTAATATTAAGTTATTTATCAATCAGTGATTGTTTTCGATTGCAATGCGTTAACAAACAATTCTATCATTTAATATTTAATAAACAAAAGAAATTTGTATTATATGATCGAAATTTAAATTATAAAGACGTGGAATCAATCGAAAATTCATTTATTAAAGAAGTAATTATTAAACAATATATGAATAATACATACCGTTATACTATAAATAATCATATATTAAATTACGTGTTAAATAAATGCGTGAATATTAATCATATCACTATTAATGGATATGGTTTACGAATAAACGACGAAACAATTAATATAATAAGCAATTCGTGTAAACATATAAAACATTTACGTATTGTTTACATCGAAAGGTTAACGAAAATTTCATTGAATTGTTGGATACAATTTGCAGAAAAAAGTTTACCAAACTTGATATCGCTTTCGGTGCATATGAATTGGAATTATTCAGAGAATAAGATAATAGATATCGTGTCAACAATAATACAATTATGTCCGAAACTTAAAGCAATACATTCTAATTTAAATATGCAATTATTGTTTGATCCTTTGATTGAAACAAAAGCAGTTTTCGGTACGAATATCGATACTATTGGTCGTTATATTATACGCGATCAATCATTTATAACATTTGCCAATCATTTTGCGCAACAGTTAAAGTCATTACACGTTAAGATCTATATTGAAGACTTTGATACATTAAAGCATTTGGCAAAATTTGAAAATCTTGAATATTTTTGCTGCGATATATTATGTGCAGAAGAAGAAAACGTTTTAATTGAGTTATTAAAATTGATTGGTTTGAAATGTTTGCGTTTAAAAATATTAAAGTTAGACTCTTTAGATTTACCGTTATATAAAGATTTTAGTTTTAATGATAGCGTTCAATCGATCGAAAAGTTGATTATAAGAAGATGTCATGCATTCAAAAATTTTAAAATTTTGGAAAAATGCGTTCAATTAACTTATTTAAAATTAGATGACTATTATTCAGATGGTATTGAATTCAAAGATATTCACATATATTTACCACAATTAAAGTCTATTAGTATTTATATAAATCGCTTATTAGATAAACGAAATTTAATTAAAATATTGCATTATTTAGAAAATATGCCAAAATTATGCGAATTAAAATTTGGTTTTTTGGGTATGTGTATAGCTTATGAAGATATCATTCCATTTATCGATAATTGTTTAAGTATTCGTAAAATTGGTTTTTATATGAAAAAAGAGAATATTAATAAAACTAGTATTGAAGAGTATATTCTGAATGAAAATAGAAAAATAATTATAAATACTAGGTATCATAGATAAGGATATTTGTTTACGCTTAAGGTTAATCATTAATTTCTAAAATTATTAATATTAAAAATGTAGAATTAAAAACGTTTTTTAAAAATTATTATTACAAATATTTATTACTTTCGCTTATTGTATTTAAATGTAAAAATAAATTTGGTACTATTGCTAATTATAATGTAAAATAACTGTCATTTAAAATAAATAATTGCTTTCATTGATCAGTTAAATCAGGATCATTGCGCTAGACTTACGGAGATATGGAAAAATAAACTAATCTCTCGTAAAGTTTGCGTTAATATAAACTCAAAGTCTTCATACCGTAACGGTATTACCGTTATTCTAAAAGTTTTTATTATAGTATTTAGTTATGCATTAACATATAAGATGGCAGTACAGTACGATCGTGTGATCGTTACCCATGATTATACACGTGCTCTTTGTTTTCAAAGCATTGTATTGTTTACGTAAATAACCGTTGAATTTGACTTTTATTATAACATAACATTTTAATTATGTGTTCAATTAGTAATAATAGAAATAGTTTTGATAGATTTGGCGATGATTTATGTGAATTAATATTAAGTTATTTATCAATCAGTGATTGTTTTCGATTGCAATGCGTTAACAAACAATTATATCATTTAATATTTAATAAACAAACTAAAATTTCATTATCTTTCACGCCTTATTATTTAACAATTTTCGAATTGTTTATATACTTCGACGATGAATATCATATATTAAATAATGTGATCAATAAATGTGTGAATATTAATCATATTTTAATTGATGGCAAATATATTACAAACGACGAAACAATTAATATAATAAGCATTTCGTGTAAACATATTAAACATTTAAATATCTATAGGCTCAAAAATCAACCACAAAAATCTATTGAATACTGGAAGAATTTTGCAATTAAAAGCCTTAAAAACTTAAAATCGCTTCGATTTGATCGCAAATCAGATATCGATGTGATAACAGTTTTAATACAATTTTGTCCTAAACTTAAGACAATACACGCACCGTTGGATATTGAGTCGTCCTTTGATCGATGCTTTCATTCTAATACTGTTTTTGGTACGAATATCGATACTGTCGGCAATTATTTGGTTACAGATAAAAGATTTATAACATTTACTGATCGTTTCAAGCATCAATTAAAGTCATTCAGTGTTACGTTTAAACTCTCCCATAAAGTAGAGTTTAAAATACTCAAGAATTTGGCAGAATTTAAAAATATTGAATCTCTGCATTTTAATTACGACGAATACGACTTTTCAGGCAAATTTGATAGAAATAATGAAAATTGTATTAAGTTATTAAAACTGATTGGTTTAAAATGTTTACGTTTAAAAGTTTTAAGGATTGAGAATGTATTAACACTCGTAAATGAAGCATTTAATCATGGCTTTCAATCACTTGAAAAATTATTTATTTTAAATTGTAACAGAAACCAAAATTTTGGGTTTTTGAAAAAATTGGTTCATTTAAAGCATTTTAAACTAAAATCAATTTTCTATAATAATATTGAAACGGAATTCATAGATATACACACATACTTAATGCAATTAAAGTCTATTAATATTTGTGTCGACTATCATAGAAAGAAACAAAAATTCATCAAGTTATTCAAAAGATTTGAAAAAATGCCAAATTTACTTCATTTGAAAATTGGTTGTGATCGTAGCAGTTGTGATTGTGTCGTTACCGATGACATTACGGTAAATCATTTATCGATAATTGTCAAACTATACGAAGCATCACTATTTATCCGAAAGATGCGATAATCGATAAAACTAAAATTCAAGAGCACATTCGAAGTAATAGTAGAAAAGTAGATATTAATACTTTAAACAATAAATGGTTTTTTAATAAGTATAATGGTATGTATAAATTATAAATCTCGCATCAAATTTCTGCGCAAAATATATTCTTTTATATTCAAATATCATATGTTCATTATTAATTTTATTTAATTTCCTAAAATATAAAATTAGATGATTGAAATTTTATTCGGCAAAAATAAAAACAAGATATAACGTACGGATTAGTGATTGAAAATTTAGTTCCATTGCCGTGGAATGGCAGTGGAATTGGAGATCGGCTCCGGTAATGGCACGGTAATGGAATGAAAATAATTTTGTTTTCCGGTAATAGAATGGCAGTAGAAATTTTGAGTGCCGCAATGGAACGGTAGTGGATTGGAAAAATTAAATATTTTCAATCACTAGTACGGATGGCGACACTTCTAAAGCAATATGTTATAAATTTTAATAAATAAATATACTAATCATTGAATTATAAATTATATTTCTTTGTATATTCCATCACTATTATTATTATTATGGTATGTATGCAAACTTTTTCAACATTTCGCAATTAATTAGCAATTTTTTTGCTGTCCTTCAGTTTTAAGCTCACTTTGAAAATAGCGATATGTCTGTATGTAGACTTTTTTAAAGATTTTTTTGATAATTTTCAATATTTTTAATCTTTTTTTTTATTTTAATGGATTTTCTAAAACTCGTAATTTTTATTTTTTCAATTTTTTCAAAAATGTTAATCAACAATATAATAGGTTGTTTTGTTGTAAAGTAAATGGAATTTTTATTTCTAAATGAATAAACTAATGTAAATAACTAGACTATTCACTTAAAATAATATTTGAATCAAAGTGAACGCTTAATAATGTTCGTTCTAGTTTTACCGCATTACAATAAAAAATTTCATGTTTTTGTTTTTTTTAATTTTCTATTATTTTTTAATCAACTGTAGTTATGAAATCAATGTGAATTTTTGATCTATTCTTATTTTTTTAGCTTTTGGATGCATTATTTTAAATTAATTTATAAAAAACATTGTTATTATTGTAACAACAAAATGACTCTTATAAAACACATGTTTTTTGCAAGCAATTATAAAATGTAAATTAGATTTTTCCGGATATTATCGGTATTAAGAGCAACTTGACCTGCAAATAATTCAAATGAAAGATTACAAAACTGAAAGTCTTGAGCAAATCGGTTATGCGCTTCCTGAGTAACATGCTGTTAAATTTTGGTAAATTTGTTAATTACGGGTTAATATGTAATTAAATCCTCGAGGTATAACGACATGTCGAAAAATTTTTTGTATTTTCTAAAATTATGGTTCTCTCACGGAATAACGACATGTCGATAATACGGTATATTGAAAAAATTTGCAGTAATTTTAAGTCTTAATGATTGTAATTTTATTTAATTTTTGTAGATAATGGTCAACGGATAAAAGTTAAAACTGTTAATTAAGATTAAATTTAGTGATGTTAGAGCTATTAATTAGGGTGTAACATATTAGCTCACTTTTTTTTAAAAAAAAGTATAGACACTATTTTTGACCAAATCTGTCTGTCTGTCCGAATGCTTTTAAAATTATTTTTGTTATAAATAGTGTTTAAAATTTTCCATTATAATAAATGTATTGAGCTTATGCTTAACGCAAATAATATTATGATTATTGTTTGTTTACATTTATAAATTGGGTTTATGCTCATTTTTATTTGGCGAGCATTATATTATATTCTATTCTTTTATTCATGAATGTGTCAAACAATTAGTTTTTTAATAAATAATAAAAATTGATATGAGTTTGCGTATAATAAAAACGTAAAAATCTTTTTTGATTGTAGCACTTAATAATTAAAACAAAAAAAAATTATCCATAATTACGGCTCGTCCAGCAGCCAAACCGACGAAACGAAACAGCAAAATGCCGAAGAAATTATTAAAAAGTTTGACGTAATGATCAAAGAGTTGCTAAAGGTTTATCACGTGGAAAATAATTCATATCCAACGCATATAATCTACTATAGAGATGGTGTCAGTAATTCGCAGTTTAGTCAAGTACTGAAATGAGAATACGAGATACTAATGAAGGGATGCTTTGATTTGAATGTCAAACCAAATGTCACATATATTACTGTTCAGAAGAGACTTGACATTAGGTATGGGCCTAGAAAACCAGAAAAAGGTAATGAAAAAGGTAATATTCTTCCGGGCACTACAGTGGACACGCATCTTACAGATCCCGATGATTTTGACTTTTATTTGTGGTCATGAAGGCATTCAGGTTTGTAAGAATAGTTGGACACATACGTAGAGTCTAATAAACTATATGATTATGTAAATTTAGGGTACGAGTAGACCAACGCATTATTACGTTCTCCACGATGACAACAATTTCAGTGCCGATGATTTGCAAAAGTTAACGTATTATCTGTGTTATACGTACGCGCGATGCGAGAAACCCATATCAATCCCATCGCCGGTACAATACGCACATTTGGCCGCTTATAAGGCGAGGAATCATATCGTGGCGTGTAATATCAATACTGAGATAACGAAACAGGTGACGCATGAACAGAGGCGGCAAAAAGAAATAAAGTTGGCTTCAGATTTGAATAAAAAAGTTAAAGCGAATGAAGCGTTAAAGAATCGGATGAATTATTGCTGATGTTTAAATGGCATTTTTGTATATAATGATTGGTGATAAAGATAATAGATATCGTTATAATAATAATAGAATTATGTCCGAAACTTAAAGCAATATATTCTAATGTAATTATGCAATCATACTTTTATCACTTATTTGAAACAAAAGCTGTTTTCGGTCAGAATATTGATACTATTGATCGTTATTTCATAGTCGGTCAAAGATTTACATTATTTGTCGATTATTTCGTGCATCAATTGAAATCATTGAGTGTAACTTTCAATTAGCTAAAGCTAATGTTTCAGCAATAATGTTAAATTATCACCACACTTAATAAAGAGGAAACACAAAGAATAAGGATGTGAGGCACAGGAGGATGCGAGGACCCAGTGGGATGTGGGGCACTGGCGATGGGTGGCATGAGGTTCATAACATTGTATTTATTTGCGGCAAATATTGCCGCTGGTCTCTATCAATTATTAATGCTTGTTGACATTTAATGCTTTTAACTCTCAGTGCTATTATTAATTATATATTAGATTATTGTTGGCAACATAATTGAGAATTATCTTATAAATCTCAAATCATTTTCACTCAAAAAAACTATATTAATGAACCACAAAATAATTATACTTAAATTTTCTGTTAAATATAAATCAATGCATTATTTTTGTGCATTCGGGTGTTCTATTAATTTATTTGATAAATGTTTTTCAAAATATTGTCGACAATTATTAAACAGTATCGAATCAGTAAAATAATGCACATTATGTGACAAACTCATAACATGTTTTAATTAATTATTTTATTGACTTCGATTTACATTAACATTTTGAAACTATTGGATAACTCTGAAAAATAGATTATCTTAAATGCGATTTTCAAAAACTAAATCCCCAGATAATTAACGATGCGTTGAAACAAATTTTATTAAATTGAAAAATAGAGAAAAGACTTTTAAAATAATGAAATATTTCTCTAAATACAATATTTGGTTGATTTGAAGATTGGCTATGATTATGGCCACTATATTAAAACAATTAAAACTGTCATTTTATTTGTAGATAACTGTTTATTTATAAGAAAAAGAGATTTCTTGTTTTATTAAAATAATCTAGTATTATATTATAAATATCCACATTTTTAATATTTTGAATATAACATGAATTATTTTGAAAAAAATGGTAAAACTAAGAAACAGTGATCTATTTTGCTTTAATAAATTGAAGAAATACGCCACAAAACTATCATTAACTTCAATTATTATAAAGTTTTGTAGTATTTAGTTATACTTTAACACATAAGATAGCAGTAGAATATGATAGTGTTGTATATTTGAGTTGTGTTGTCAATAGTGTTATATTTAAACAAATGACAAATTTAAACAGCACTGCAAAAAATGTTACCGGATTTTATTTTAAAAATTGAGAAATATCGGTCGCAAAAACGGCGTTAAGACAAAAAAAATGGTCTTAAGACCTAAATGAGTCGTACATAAGATAAAATACATTCTTATTGAGTTTATACGCAAATTCATCTTATATTTGCATTAATGCATCTTAAATGTAAAGACCATATATTATGCGCACTATGATATCCCTTTATCTTAATATTAAGACCTAAAACATACTAAAATGGTATCCCAGCACATAAGCGAAAGACATAAACGTTACTGACATCAAAGCGAAAATAATAATAATACTAGTTTTTATAATAGAAGTATTTTCTACAAATTATTGTGGCGTGGAGAACTTTAAAATATTAATGCATGGAGTTATTTATAATTATGGACATGTGTGGCGTGGAGAACTTTAAAATATTGCAAGCGCCGGCCAGGAGCACCATCGCAAATCCCAGGGGATAGTTGCGTTCGCAACCCCTTTTTCCCGGGAT
>JAQIXJ010004038.1:0-11505 GCA_034700185.1 Phthiracarus laevigatus | reverse complement strand
GCAATAAGTAAAAATACATATTAAAAATGTTTCATAATATTCAATTGGACATTTTTTGGAAATTAATATTTTTTGATAGCAATAAAAATAAAGTTTAGTTCCCATATTATATTCCCGCTTTTGGCCCATTTTTGTTCCTGGTTTCCTCCCGTTTAAACCAGTTTTTAGTCCCGGAAAATCCTTGCCCTAATTATCACTTTTTATATTTAAGGTTTAAACTTATTCATTATTGTTTGTTAGGGTACACATTAACTGGTAATAACAAAATCACATGCGGTAGTGATTTATCGTGGAGCGGTGTACCACCGAAATGCACTAAACTGTGTCCACCAATCCCAATCCCAAATCCATTACCTAAAGGAACGAAAATGACAAGAAAGACATGCGAACAAAGAAAGGTTAATACAAATTGCGTTATTTCTTGTGGCCAGGGATACGGATTATTGAGTAAAAGGAGTTCAAAAACTCTGACGTGCAGAAATAACGGCCAGTGGAACGGAGCACCTCTCCAAACGGTGCTGCCGCGATGCTTAAGACGTAAAATAAAAAATTGTGATGTAGTTTTATAATTAACTTTAAATAAGTTTTTTTAACAATGTTGAAGAGTGCACAAAGTTACGTAATACCAATGGTAGGTTAATTGGACAGTGCGGTCCAACTGGTCTGGAAGGCAAATCATGTTCGGTTTTGTGTAATTCCGGTTTTCGATTGGTTGGTCCTCAAAAAGTAACCTGCGGTCAGAATGGTCATTGGTCGCCATCCCCATTGCCCAGATGTTTACGTAAGATATGTTTGTGTGCTTTCTTTGCTGTTAATGTATTTTATATTAATTAATAATTAGGAAACATAAGAAGGTTTGGCTAACAATAATGTGAGACAGCTATTAAACTGATACTTCACTAATTAGCGTTGTACTCAAATGAGTGAATATTAATTTTTTAAAAGTTTTTTACTATTTATTAATTAATCAATTCATCAAAAATAGTTTAATAATTAGAATATTATAAACTTACTTACACATCACAATTATATATAGGGAAAATTTATAAATATCCTTGATTTCGTAATTTTTCTATAGTTTTCGAACTAAATTGAATTAGAAAAATGTAAATAAATGATATGACATTGATTCAAATTGTCATGAGCTGAATAAATAACAATAAGTATGTTTTTTATTATAAATGTGCTTTATCTGGTACTATAATTAATTTTTGATTTTAATTAAAATATTTTTATCAATTTGAAATTTTGTTTAAGATTTTCATTATTGTATAAATATATTTCATCGAAATTTAAGTGCAAAAACTTTTCTTTTCTGAGTATATATCTACAGTATTAGTGATGAATAAACCCAGGATTTTTCTATTTTAAAAATGTTAGATTATACAATCAAAAATAAAGCTTTTCTGACATAGATTATATAACCGAAAAAACCGAATTTAGGGTTTCAGACATAAAAACAGAATAAAGAGTTTTAACCGAAATCAATAAAAGTTAATAATTTATCTGTTAAAATCAGTTAGTTTCTGTGGTTCCCATAATTTATGAACAAAATTTTAAAAAGTTGTCTCCAAAATCTGAAGAGTTTAGAGTTTAATATTTTTTCCTTGAATTATAAAAATTATCGAAATGTAGCCCATTAAAGAAAAAAGTTGGTAAAAATTGACGGAAATTTTTTTAAAAGTAAATGTTAAGAGAAAAAAAGAATGAACATTAGTAATGCGCTCACTTTAACTTTAAATCTATTGTTTAAATACATTATTGATTTCTATTTTTTAATCAAACAAAACTTTTAATTATTATTGTTTCGCTATGATTTTTTAAGTGTGCTTTAAAACATTGTTATAAATAATACTTCAATGAATGTTAATGTTATTTTTATTCATTCTTAATTTAGCTGTCGACGAGGCATAAAATAACATCAAATTTGTGCTTATAGAAACAATTAGGCGCGTGTTATAACGTGTTTTAGTATAAATAGTAAGACGTGTGACACCAAAGCATACTCATATTTGACCCTATATTAACCAATTTACACACGATTTTGTGTAAGATTTGACCAATTTTGCCCTATTTTTAGTCATTATTGACCCAATTTGAGTCCTGTAATGCCCCTAATTAAGTCATTTTTGCCCCATTTTTAGTCATTTTAAACCCAAATTAAGCCCTTTTATACCCATATTTAAGCCAATTTTAACACATTTTGACTTAGTTTTGGCCTTTAAAAAAAGTCTACAGACATACAGAGTTACACACGGAAATGTCAAATCCAATAGCTGACTTTGTCAAAGTGAGCTAAAAAAGACTCAATTTTATTAGTGAAAACATGAAAAAAATTTTGAAAACACTTTATTTAATAAATTTTCAAAAATTTTCCAAAATGACAAAATTTACGAATATAGAATGCGTGCCAATTTCCATGGCCAAGCTAGTGCGGAGATCGAGTCAGAAGAACAGACAGACAGACAGATAGACATGGTCAAATCCATAAGCTCGCTCCCTTTTTAAGATAGTGAGGTAAAAAATAAAAATATTTATTCTAAACGTTCATTAAATAATTTTTATATATCAATAAATAAGCACAATGTCCAACATTAAAAGCTCCATAAATAACGGGTGATTGTTTGGTGTCAAATAGAAGAATTGGGTCGATGTGCAATATAACTTGTAATAGCAAGCGTAAAGTTTAAACCATATAATTTGCGCTCATTCCGCCTTATTCCACAACAAAGTTAAGCAGAGAGAAACGGTGGGCGTGTTATACGTAAAAAATTTCAATGCTTCAAAGGAATAGAGAAGTCATGTCTGGTTTAAACTCCCCATAATCAAAGCAGCATACACTGTCAATCGAATTAAGCTGGGAAAATACTTTGCATACAATCAGGTCGCGCGTGTGACTCCATCTACAATATCACAGCTCTCATTTATAACTTCTCGAATAGTTTTGATTTTGGGAGCAACGCCAGTAATAAATTTTTTAGTTTATTTATTGGTCTAAATATTTTAATTATAAATATTAAAGTGTTTTGTTCGATCAAATTAGGTTATAAACAGGAAAAAATTCTAGAACATGTAATAATATCCAGAATAACACAAATGGAATACCATTAAGACACTATGGAATACAATTTCATCACAGTTACTAATGTGCATTCAGATTCCATTTGTGTTGTAATTTTTTTAAGCATTACAATAGGAATATGTAAAGCTTCTGTTTACTGACAATAATGCTTGCTATTATGCTTTATTATGTCGCGCATTAACATAGGCAACCGCCAAACCATCACATTAAATCGTTGTGACACACAATGGAAACCAAGTATTATCTAAACGCAATGACTTACTGAAATAACATGCACAAGTTTAAGGCCTCCAATGAATGGCAGCTTTAATAGCAACAGTTCTTGTGCTCCTGGAACCGCTGGAAATCTATTTAGTTAATTATCCGATATTAAATGTTATTCTTTATAAACTGGGTAAACAAGTTTCAAATCAAACAATATTTGATTGTTAAAACCCTTATTATTATTAAGTTTATGTAACAAATCATGTTAATTCGAAAATATTTAAATAAAACAAATTACATCACTGGTTATATTAATGTGCACCTTTTAGGAAAACCTTTTGAGTGCATAGAAAACCCCTGTGTTCAGTAATAACTATGTATATTAAAATATATAAATTAATCACGTTTTATTTGATAAGATGCTATTAGTTTATCCGCAATTTCTTAAGCCATTCATTGAACACAGGACTTGTCCCATTGTTTTAAATTATCATCGATTGTTACATTATCGCAATTATTATTCTGTTAAATGATTTCATCATCAGTTTTCCACCGTATGCAGTGAGCAGTTACTGTATAACTATTAAACGAAATAGTTTCTGGTTGCCTATAAAATCATTAAATAGATGAAATTAGTTATTGTTTATTTTGTAATTTGAAAGAGGCGATGCAGGGCACTGGAAGATGCGGGGAACAAATTGAGACTGATCACAGAGAGATGATAAGCACTGTGGAACAAACCATGAGGGTTGTGATAGCATGGGGTGGATAACTTTGTATAAATTTACGGTAATTATTGCGGCAGGTGTTTAGTTAAGCAAACGATGCCAATATTCGCTCCGCTCATCTCGAAAATAATTATGTCTAAAAGTTGGCTAATTAAATTTAACACTATTTCTGTATTAATATATATATTGATGCCTATACTTTAAGTTTGCGCAAATAATATTGCATATATATTCATTCTCTTTGATTTAATTTAATTTAATTTAATAGAACCTGAAATAATCTTTTCCGTGGATTCATGTTCGCATGTAACTTCGTGATACGATAACCTCATGCAACATGTATTCAAAATTGATTGACAACTTTGTCTCTCTTAGGCATACAATGACATTAATCGTTTTACCATTTCTGTAAATTACTAATTTTTATCACACGAACATCATATTCAAATGATGCTCGAGTTTGGAAAATAAATGCGAAAATTTGGGAAAGTATAACGAAACATAATTAAAATTCTGGTCTTGTTATGACTTTTAACTTTAACATAGTAATTCTCCTCGAACCAACAATGATCGTAAGGTACGACATAATGAATGTATAATTTACTTAACATATCGATTTCTTAAACCCACTTACCGATTTGGTCAAAATTGATAGTGACTTGATGTCGCATAAACTCTCTTATCCTTATTAAGACAGTTTGCTTTATAAATCTTTCTAAATATTTCAAGTCAAAGCATCCCGCTCTCAGCATAAAACGTAAAGTAACGATTATCGAATTTTACAATATTGTTTTCAAATCTACTACTTTCAACAATACATTCAAATGATAGATTATCGCTAATTTTGGTTGAACGTTTCAACATATACTCATTTCTAACTTGTAGACTATTATTTCTGTTCAATAATAGATTAATAAACTGTATTAACATTGAAAAATTTCAGCTTTTTAGCTCACTTTGAAAAATTAAGCTATTGTATTTAGGATGTCCGTCCGTCTGTCTGTCGTCTATCGCCTGTATATCGTCTGTCTATCATCTGTCTGTCGTCTGTCTCGTCTGTCTCGTCTGTCTCGTCTGTCTCATCTGTCTCGTCTGTCTCGTCTGTCAATCATCTGTCTGTCGTCTGCCTGTCGTCTGTATCGTCTGTCTCGTCTGTCTCATCTGTCTCGTCTGTCTATCGTCTGTCTGTCGTCTGTCTGTCGTCTGCCTGTCGTCTGTCTGTCGTCTGTCTGTCGTCTGTCGTCTGTCGTCTGTCGTCTGTCGTCTGTCGTCTGTCGTCTGTCGTCTGTCGTCTGTCTGTCTGTCGTCTGTCTGTCGTCTGTCTGTCATCTGTCTGTCGTCTGTCTGTCGTCTGTCTGTCGTGTGTCTGTCTGTCTAAAGTTGTGGTTAATTTAAATTATTTATGCAGATTAGAGCAAATTTACAATTTAAAAGAAGCATATTCTATTAAGATAGTACATTTAAAATCTTTATTCTAATATCATACATGTTTATACATGTTTCAAGTTTTTATTAATTGTATACTAAAGTGAACTTACTAGAATTTCATTTTCTTGTTTTAGATACATTTGCCCTGATGTTGTTGACAAAATTTATTCTAACAATTTAACATCCATTTAAAGGTTAAATGTTTTCTTGTTATCGAAAATTGAATTTTGAATGGTTTTATCTTCGATAAGTGCTATTAAATTGGATTTAAAAATTAAGTAATTTTAGTTATAACATCAAAATATATAATGGGATGAGTGTGTTGGTCGTGAATGGACTGTGCTGGGCAGGTCAGATTTGTGCTGAGTGATTGGGGTACGGGATAGATGTAACATTCGATACATAACATTCAACTAAGCTCTTATAGCTGAGTTAAATGAGCAGTCGGTCGATGTATTGGGTAACTATGTTCAAGTACTGGCTGCATCAGTTATCTGAAAAAGGACATCTAAGTCTTTCCTGATAGAAATCTATTTAGTTATTCCTGCGATAAATAAAAGAATCTCCAACCCAACCTAAAGGTTATTTAATAACTATGATTTTAAAGATCAAAATAAAGGTTCTCTAATTCTATTAAGGGAAAGAATCGAAATAAAAATTGTCGATGCTAACAATACCAAACTCCAAGAAATAAAAGTAACTCCAGCCCAACCTAAAGAATATTTAATAACTCTGATTTTAAAGATTAAAATAAAGGTTCTCTAATTCTATTAAGGGAAAGAATCGAAATAAAAATTATCGATACTAACAATACCAAATCCAAGATATTCAAAAAAATCTTTAACACGACCTATTGATTATTTAATAACTTTGACTTTATATATGAAAATAGTTACTCTATTTCTATAAAGTGAAATAGTTGAAATAATAAATATCTATGTTAAACAATACCAAACTTCAAGATATTCAAAAATCTTCAACTAGACCTAATGATTATTTAATAAATTTTGGGCACTGTCGATAACGACTACAAGGCCCGTATTGTTTAAGGGACAGAGGCTATTACTTTGTTATTACGATTTTTAATTAGAAATTAACCTATAAAATATCTTTGTAAACTGTTTATGAGTGTGTTTTAGAGCTCGACTTTTAATTATGGAGATAAAAACGGTCTCTGAGAAAACTCATTCTCACAGATTATAGTCACTTTTTAACCAATCACAGTGAATGTGTGAGTGGGATCTCAAATTTAGCAGACCAGTTTTGTGGTTTGTATCGTAAATCTGTTAAACAAGTGCGAAAATTGGAATTTAAAATTTTTCCGTCAGAAAATTTATTTTTTATAAACGTGTTTATAAAATTAAATTATTTTATTTAACTAAAATCATCAATTTAAAATGTTTTTACATTTAATATCAATTAAGTGTTTTATGTTGTATTTCAGATGAGATTTTCGATTACTGGAACACTACGTGATTGACTAAATTGTTCAACAAAAATAAATTTCCTCATTTTTAATTCACTACAGTTTTAAGCATTTTTATATGTAAGTGTTTTATTATATTATAAAGGTTTATTAAATTACATGTAAACATTATGACCACTTTTTCTATAAATTTAGAGCTTATTTTTTGATTTAAAATCTTCATTAATTTTGTTGTAGTGTAAGATGCAAAATTTGCTGCTCGATAAGGTAATTTATTTGTAGCACGAGCAAGACCAAAAGGAGATTCCAGATCATCCGATTGTCTTTTTTGGAACCTTGATCGTCGGTACGCTGTCTGTCAAATCCAAATTCAACGAGGCGTGGAAACTATATTCGTGAAAACAGTAACCTGAAAGACCATCGTATTAGATTTGAAAACTTCAGATACAATCGAAAACTTTATGGCTAAGATTCAGGACAAAGAATGCATTCTTCCTGATGAACAAAGATTGATCTTTGCTGGCAAACAATTAAAAGATCGGTTCACTTTTAGACTCTATAAAATACAAGGAGATTCGACACCAGTTTTATAGTTGGCCACTGCCTAAGATGCATAATATATGAAATTTAAAGCCAGACCCGCCAACAATAAAATCGACCCCGAAATAAAACACTAATTTTAAAAAATCAAAGCCCGACCCGCCAACACCAAAAGTTCCATGTCTACATGTAGAAGATATGATTAATCAGATGAATAGAGATATCAACACCACAATTGTCTCAACTTTGGAAGGCAAGGAAGATATAACTACTTGTAAACTGACATTAGATATCATTATGGACCTTAACAATGTTCCGCTACCAAATATATTTCAGTCACCGACGAGTGAAATTGTTTTGAAAAATTAAAGCAGGACCTTCGAATTCTTAAAGAACTCAAAAAAATTAAAAAAAGAGCAATCGAAGTTACATTCGAAGAGGAATTGTCATAAGAGGAGGGATATTCTAGAAAACATCGCAATTGATATTAAAACTATGGATGATATGGGCGAACTGGAAAATCCAAAATCCATAGTTGTGGAGTATATCACGCGTCCTAAGCCGTGTTTTTTTTTGTTTTAACAAAAAAATAGAGCGACAAGACGTTTGAGACCAAAACAACGCGCACATCTCCGTTTGCAGTTTCAAGCAGAATGTTGACAACACGCTTACTTTGGCCGTTCCCCACGTGTTAACTTCAGGCCGCCATTGCTTCCTTCCAAAGACGACCACTTCTACTTTTAAAATATTTAATTAAACTAATTACATTGTTAGGTTATGATATGACTGATGCTTAGTTAAAAATGAATATAAGTGCTATTTTATAAGACAGCAACTTATAAATTTAATTATAGGTCACAGTCATGAGTTGTGTTATTGCTTACAAAATAATCTTTCTTAATCATATGGCAAACATGTTTTCAAAATGCAAAATGCAATTAAACGTTCGGAACCTACCTTCGAAAAAGAATTATACCCGGCTGTCTGATATATACAAACTTCTCAATTCCTTAATTATTCATTCATTACGCTTCTTAAATATAAGTTAAAATCTTTAATTTATTGTATTTGGCTTTTTGTGGGATAAATAGTAAACTTTAAAGTCTCTCGAAAAGTATAATTAAATTTTTTATAAACTAAAAATATATTACGTTGCAAAATAGGTAAATAATAACCATATGATTTTTTTGGATTAACGCTTTTGTTTTTAGCTTAAATTCGTAAATAAACGTTTCAATCAGTATTTATAAAACTATGATGGCTAAAAAGAACATACGATTATAACTTTTAATAAAGTACACATAAAATAAAATAATTTTTTAAAATATTGTAGACAACGATTTTTAGGATTTGCTAATTTTATTTAATTTAAATAATCATTTAGTCATACATACAAGTCAATGTACTTTGTAGCTGTGTCTCGACAAACATTGAATTCTCTAAGCATAGAAACATATATATCCAAATTCCTAATTACAATATAATAGTTTATATAACATTTACTTATTTATGTAACAATTAACTTTAATTTCCTTTAATTTCAAATTCCAAAAATAATTGACTATAATAATCATCTAAATATAAGCGTTGGTTTAAATGTTTGCTTGAAATTTTTTATTAAATGATAGAAACACTTTAAATAAATATTTAATGAACGTTTTATGCTTTTACTAGAAAATATATTTTATATTCTGTCCTTATTATATATTTAATTTGCATCTCTTATTATTAAGACAGTGATAATAAATTTAATGTTATTATAATAGCTTTAATATTGAAAATATCAAAACTGTATGTTAACTAATGCTATAAAATGCTTGAATCAATACTACACTGATCCGCAATTAACTACTGTTATTGAATCAATAATAAATCATTACTAGATTATGCTGTAATACAAAAAAGTAAATATGGAGCGACACTGAATTAGTATTCACTTCTTGATAAAAATATAGACTGAACAAACACACCGTAATAGTTCCACGAAAATCTATTAATTTGTTTGAGGAGTAATCAGTGAACGAAAATGATTGTTTTTTTTAAATAATAGACCAATTAATATAAAACAATATATACAACTCATTTCACTTAACACTTATTTTACGAGGATATGGAGGCCAAGTTTAATTTAATTAGCTTAATAATAATAATATTGACAACAAAATTTTACGACGTAAAAGGTAATTAATGTTTCAAAAAGTTGTGCGTTGCATTAATTAATTGTAACCACAAATGAAGGAGACTGTGAAAACATAAATCCTCCACATAACTCTTGGATAAGCGGCAGCTGTGTGGCGCCCAATACAACAACTGGTGCTGTTTGTGAAATACTATGCAAAAATTCCTGCCGATTGGAAAATTCGCAAAACAATCGACTAACCATTCGATGCGTAAATAATGTTTGGAGCCCCGATAAAATCGGTTGCGTAACCACTCAACAATGCGATTCTAATATTCCAATGATAGCTGGTCGCACGTATAACTGCTTAAATTACTTTAACTTAGGAAGCATTTGTTCATTTTCCTGCTTACCGGGTAAATAAATTGTTATTATAAATAGGATAATTAAATCTATATTTGTTGTGGTGTATCCAATAGTAGTAGAAATGCGAGCATAGAATCGCATAGCGTTCGATAGTAATAGTTAGCGGAAACACACAAGAACTACTGAAGAACCAGATTAGTAAAATTAGGAAATCTAGAAATCAATAAATTCATAGTGCATTGACTAATGGCACATAATATATTTATCCAAGATATGAATTTTTATGCTGAGTATAATATAATAGGTTTTAGTGCTGCATCAGGATTACGAAATGCAATAAGTTGTGTGGCTAATGATGATATAAACGAGTGTAGGAAACCGATATGGAATCCTCCCATCAATCAAATCATAACTTGTAATCAAAACCGATGCCCAGATTTGACATTAATCAATGGCCAAACAGCTGGAGTATGCACCGGAGCCATTCAATCACAACAATGCACATTAATATGTCCGACAGGAACTTATCTTAATCTAAACAGAGCCCAACAATTAAACATCACTTGTGTTGGATCCCAATGGAATCCGAGTATTACTCAACCACTGCAATGCATCTCAATTACGTGTCCAAATTTACAACCGCCCGCTAATGGCAGCTTCACGGTTGGAAGTAATTGTTCGCCGGGAATAGCTGGCCTAACCTGTTCATTTCAATGTAACGCAGGCTTCGTTTTAAATGCAAACATTACTCTTACGTGTCAAAGTAATAGCAATTGGAGTTTAGGCGTAGTGCCCATATGTATTCGTCCGCCGCCTCCTATTATGTGTCCGGAACTTCCCAGAACCATTACGAACGGAGGTATTATATGAAATGCGCTCTAATTTATTTATTCAATGTTTTCATTATTCTATTGATTGATTTTTGAGATAATATTATTTGATAATCACAAAAATGTATTAAAATTAATTTCAATTAAATTATATTACGCACGATTAGGTATTCGGAATTTAACTGGTTGTTCGCCACCAGTGCCCGGTTCTAGATGTGAATATTCATGCGATTCAGTCAATTATTATTTGGTAGGAGATAGGGAAAAATTTTGCCAAATATCTAATGGTAATAATAATTTCAACTTAAAGTTTATTCAAAAGATAATTTAAGCTTTGAAATGAATGAATGTTTTAGAAAAGCCAAAACCGATAAACATATTTTTTCAATTGATTAGGGCAATGGATTCCTAGCAATACTCCGCCGAATTGTACGCGTACACTATGTCCAGGTTAGTTACGATTTTAATTAAAAAGTTTTGATTAACGTTTATGGAGCAAAAGTGATCAGAAATAATTCATAAAATATCAATAATGTTTTCAGTATAAAAAACTTTAGCGCATATACAACGAGTAAAACAATCTTTGACTATTGTGTGTTAAAGAATTTTGGTTTTCTCAAAGAAATTTTTAAAAATTTCCCAAAAAATATTTATTAATTTACTCAAATGAAAGAGAATTCCTTGCGCATACCTTATTCTTTTCATTATTCGTTACTATAATTAAAATGAGAAACAAAATTAAATGAATTATTATTTAAAGCTAAGCGAACGATCCCTAATGG
>JAQIXJ010004037.1:0-11506 GCA_034700185.1 Phthiracarus laevigatus | reverse complement strand
AAAATAGAAATCAATAATATAAACCAACAATAGATTTAAAGTCAAAGTGAGCGCATTACTAATGTTCATTCTTGTTTATATTATATTATTTGTAGTAAGTAAATAATTATATTAAAAGCAGGTTAATTCAAATACAAACACATTATTATTACTACTTAGCTGTTTATGCCACTTTAAATATTAATCAAATATTTGTCATTTTAGCCTTAGTCTGTTCACTATTATCAGTTATTTTGTCTATTCATATTTGGTGTATTACTCTTCAGTATGATTAGATTTATTAGAATAAATAATTGGCAAATACTGAAAAATCATTTTATTAAAGATCAACTTCCTAATCATAAATATCGGCGCTAATATATTTTGCCATTTTATAAAAGTTATAAGTTATACGCAAAAATTAACATAAGTTACAGTCTAACGTAAAAACGTGACATTCAAGTATAACATATGTTCCTCTTTGATTTTAATCTTTATTGAAATTTTAATGTTAATCAAATTATCTAGTAAAAGAATCTAATTAAGCATTTTAGCAACCATAATTTGTTAGAAATAGAAATAAACATAAACTTAAAAACTAAAACAAATGTTAAATAAATTAAACCTTTTTTTTGTATTATCAAATAAACATAAAATACTTTTTTATCTAAAACAAAATAAACATTATAATAATTAAGTTATTAACAAGTAAAATATAATTACTATACTGTTATTTTACCAAGGTCTCAAATAAGTAAAAAAATAACGCTTAACTTTTAATCTATCAAGTTCTAAAAACTTAAGTTTGCCGATTTCATCTTTGATCAGATAAAAACATCTTTAAAGTTTAAATTAATAACAACAAAATAAAATTAAAAAGTATTTCATAAGTTTATTTTAATAATTCAGTGGTATCACAAAATTTTTGTAAGTTTGAGTTATATGGGGTAGAATTTTTCCTTACTTTGGTAGTGCTATGCCTATCATTATTATTATAAAACAAGATCGATACGGTCATAATATCTGACTTTGCTGTTTAAATTTTAGAAAGTATATGGTCGCTCCCTCTCTTCGTTCGCTCACTCCCATTATTTTATATTTCCGGTTATTAGTTAGTTATTATGTTAAAAGCAGATGAAATCGAAAACAAATCATTTTATTATCGTTTATAAGTGGCATATGCCAATTTATGTTTTGACATTTTTGCCGAATTTCACCTATAATGACTAAATTTTGAGACATTTCTGAGTTTATGAATCAATTTTTTTTATGAACATAGCGGCATATGGCACTTTTTTTATTAATCAAATTTTTGTCATTTTAGCATAGTTTTGCCTAATTCGGCCAGATTTTTTGGTAATTTTTTACCATTATGAGTCTGTAAGTCAATATTATTATAGCAAAAACCGGTATATGCCACTTTAATTATTAATCAATTATGATCAATTAAGCATAATTTTGCCCTTTTTGACTAGTTTTTCGATAATTTTTTGCCAATTCGAATCTGAATATCAATATCTTTATGGCAAAAACCGGCATATTCCACTCAATTTTTATTATTAATTTTGGTCATTTTTGCCTAAATTTGTATATTTTTGTCAGTTTTTTGCTATATTGAGCCTGAAAATTGCTATTTTTTTAGCAAAAAGCGGCATATGCCACTCAATTTTAACCTGAACTTTGGCTATTTTTAAAAAATTCTTGCCTATTTCGAAACAATTTTGTTTATTTGACCCCGTAAAAGTTAAATTTTAGCATACTTTTTGTTATTTTGACCCCATATTTTGTCCTTTTTGACTAATAAATTCCCTTAGTTAGAATAAGAAATAGTTCAAAAACCCTTTATTAAAAGTAAGAAATTAATCCAATTCCCTTTATTAGAATAAAGATCAAAATCCCTTTATTAGAGTAAAGTTCAAAATCCTTTTATTAGAGTAAAGATCAAAATCCCTTAATTAAAGTAAGTGTGCACAGGCGGACAGACGGACGGACGGACATAGTCAAATCCATATATCTGACAAATTTGCAAAGTCAGATAATAAACTACCTTCAATTCATGAAATCAAAATAGCATATAGAACTTAAACATTAAAGTATTATGGGATAGTTATTAAAATTACATACGTCACTATTTTTAGACGCTAACAAAAAATAGAAAGTATTTCGAGAAAAAAAGTAAACGTCATTTCCCGACAATAGTTTATAAACGTTTAACCCAATGTATAATGTATTTCGAGAACAAAAGTTACCTAATTATACAGCCATGGTTCACAAAAGTTAGTAAGTAATTCGGGGAAAAATGAACTGCCATTCCCGCCAATAATTTATTAACGCTTTAAACAATGTAGAAAGTATTTCTGGTCAAAAAGTAAACTCCTAATTGCGAAAAAATTTTATAAACAATTAAAAAAATTGTATAACGTTTTTGAATAAAATTTAGCTGACTTAATGTTTTTTCTACATTTATTATAAATAGTAATTTTTATGTAAATTGTTATAACAATTTTATTTTTCAATAATCATAGTGAATAAAAATTAATGTTTCACAAGATACAAAAAATGGATTTTTTTAAAGTTTTTAAAACTAAATATTAATATTAATCACATGCTTCTACGAAAGATTGATTTTTCGATAATTTATTTAACTCCGTTGAACAACTTTGTGTTCTAAATCGTTTAATAGCCTTTGTTTCACTAACTGTAAACACTGCCACTGATTCGAAAATTAACTAAATTGAATAAACTAAAAAATGCAGTGCATTTTTATAGAAAATTATTTAAGACTAAAGTTATATTTTAAATTACAAAGTAATTATTGTTAACAGCAAAGTAATTTCCATAGCAGCGATTACTTGAATTGTTTACAATATATTGTAACCAATACAAGTTTTTTATCCCAAAATACTAAAATAAATTTTAAGGGCAAAACATTTTCTAGAGCAACGTTAACTTGTATAGATCACAATATATCATAAACACTACAAGTTTTTTTCTGCCAAAATACTTAACAACGCACATTAATAGCAAATAATGTATTCCACTTTGTTTTGCCAAATAAACTGAACTTGTTTTACACTGAATGTTTAAAAAAAGGTGCCAATCCTATTGAATAACATTGCCATCCATTTAAGGTAAAACGAGATAAACTTTACCAACGATAAAACTATACGTAGAAAACATTATAATATTAATAAAGTTATTAATGAAAATTTCATTAATTTTCACAATATTGTTAGTGTGTATATATTAGGAGAATACCTAAAATTTCAGTAAATTACTTCTTCTTAAAATAAAGTTATAACTGTTTTAAGACACTATGCTTTTGATTTTGTCCCGTTTTACCACTGAAGTTTTAAAACATACAAACGTTAAAATTTAATTTAGATTAAAAAACAATAAAGTTATAAGCTTAATTAGAAAACTTTAGTGCCATTCTTATTGTCAACTAACACAACTTGGCTACTCCAAGGAGATTTACTGTGAGAGATAAAACCAGTTATTAATAGTTCGTCAACTTGACTATTTATTTCATATCTTAATGGCGCAGCATAAACGTACGGGTTCTGATGCATAGGCTTAGCATCTCCGGTATCTATTTTATGTTTTAGAACTTTACTTCAAGTACCAATAATCATTTCGTTAATTGGACAAATGACTGCTTAGTAATTTACAAGATCACGAAGTTGATCTATTTCTATATTATTTAGATATGAACTAACTTAATTTTTTCACCAATTATTTTAAGTTCGTTTATTTTTTCTAAATTATTTGTTATATCAAAACCTGCGTTACAATGTAAATTACTTTTGCTAAGCAAAGGATAATTATAAAAACAAGCGGCTGAATCATCGGAAGATCCTGAATACCTGTCATTAAAACCGATTTATCTAAAAAGAGTCATCGCAGGTATCTGTACATAGCACGCTTATATAATCAAATTCATCGGAAGTAGTCAAGCCACTTGAATTGCTAGATAATACTTCATCATTATTATCAGGATTAGATTCAAACATTACATAACTGCAATCTGGTTCTGAGTTTTTAATAATGGGACTGTCTTATCTGTAAAGTTCAAGTATTTAATTTGGGATATTAAGGTCTTGTATGAATTCATAAATATGATAGTTTATAATGAGCCATTCATCTACCATATTTATTATTTTAAAGCTCTCAAACTTAAAGGTATCACTAGAGTGACCATATGTATGGCATAACAACAAGCCTTGACCTAGTAATAGAAAATGTTAAGTAAATTGCGTTTCAAAGACATTGAAGTCCTTTGTAATTCAGAATATTTCTCTTTTGCACTTTTAACAAGATAATTTGAAGGAGTACAGAGTTGTTTTATTGAGAATTCCAAACATCTGTTAATCTCGCGCTTAGCCACAGAACCTCCGTCATCAATGAATTTAATTAATTTGTCTGCTTAAGAACATGAATTAAAGTTAAACATTCGATTTTACATATCAAAATTCAAGAAAGGATTTAATTTATCGCCAATGTTTTAAATACTAAAGCTATGTTTCGCAATAAAATTCTCAATTGCGTCGAGAATTAATTTTGACTGCGAAGTTAAACGATCTGAGTTATTAATTGTATAATCTTTAAACAACTCAATGATTTCATTGGCATGAATTAGCATATTTTCACGCGTTGCTTCATTCTAATAATAGCTATAGATTGTTATGCAATCGCATTCTGCGTGATCAAAAGCTCGATAGACATAACATGAAGTGAAAAATCGTTTAGAAAATTCTGTTAATTCTCATCTACAGTCGTGTTTTGTTTGCTAAAATCGCAATTTAGCGATTTCAATATTTGATGAATATATGAATTTATTAGTCCACCTAGTTCCATATTATACAAAAGTGGAATTTTCAAATCTCTAATTATGCAGCAAATATTCCATTTCTATTGGCAGGCAGGAGAGATTTATAACTGGTACATCAACTGTACCATTTTTGCTGCTCTTTTAACATAAAGTTTTTGTTTTCCTAGAGCAGAGTTATTAGGAGCGACATTGCAAATCGAATAAGAATTACTTACAATTGCTTGGGGCGCAATTAATCAATTGCATTCCATTCACTGGAATACTAGCTTTTTCAATGCAATTAATTTTACAAAAATTTTTGTCCTTTGTTAACGCTTTGCTGTATTTAATCTCAGCTGAAACTGCATTTTCGCTGAACATTATTTTGTTATTTAATATATGAATTACGGTTCCGGAAGCATATTGAAAGTCATATTCTAAAAGTAGGTTCAAATGAAAGTCATGAACAACAATAACTTCATAAGGAACAGACTTTTTGGTTTTCGAAATCGAACAAAACATTATTTAAGTAGACTGTGCCCAGAAGTTTTACAGGCAAACTATTAACGCCAGCTATTGGTTTACAGTTATAAGGTTTAATGATTAAACAAAGTTCTTTTGCCAAATTTTCGGAAAGCATGCTGGTTTCGATAACAGGGTCAACTAAAGCTTTTATGTTCTTTCCGTTAATATTGACGCAATAAACATCAATCTATTATAATAGTTATCCACATTAGGGCTTATGCAATTAGAATTAGAAGCCATATACATGCTAGCATTGTTGATTTCGATCCGTTTTGGGTTATTCGGAGTTAGAAATTTATTCTTAAGCATGCAGTTGCGAACACATGGCCAGTTTTACCACATGTGAAGCACTTTGGCTTGCCTTCAGTAGTTCTCTGTCTATTTAGTTGTTCATTCACAACAAATCTTACTTGCTAATCATTATTTTGTGGCATCGAAATTGTTTGGTACATTTCATTATCAGATACAAGATTAGGCGCGTTTTGTCTGTAAATATTTATTCTACGATTATTGTAATAAAAAAAGTTGTTATTATTTTGAAAATTCGAAAAGCGTTGATTAAAGTTTGGGTTACGAAACCCATTATTTCTTGAAACAAAGTTATTATTTCTTTGATAAATGTTTTGATTTTGCGGCAACTGTTGTGGTGTGTTAGACTAATTATTCAACAACCTTGGTTTGAGAATTCTATTATTTTGCCCGCGATTGTTATCATTGTTTGATTTATAATTTTTGTTAACTTTTAATGTTTTTTTTAAATTTTTGATAGCGTCAAAAAACCATTTATTAATTCTGTCATTTCATATCTGTCTTTTACATCTTGTGAAACTATTGGTTCTAAGTATTAATATTCATCCAAGCCGCGTTCAATTTGATTTTCTCTATCAACGAAGTCCAGAATTGTTCTAGGATTGTGTGAGCGCAACATCTTTGCTAGTTCAGGTCTAAGCCAATGAAATAAATGTTCAATTACTTCATCGACAGTCATTAATGAGTTTAGCTCATAACATAAATGTCTTTTGGCATGGATAAAACTTTTTCAATTGGCATTTGCTTACGTCTACGTTATTCAGAACGAACATAGCTTTTATGATCTGTAGAATAAAGATCGTCTGAAATCAAAGCTTTAAGGTCAGCCCAAGTATTTGGTGCATTAGCGCCAGCTCTTCTGACCTTTTGTTCCCACCATGAAAGACCATAATCGCGCAAATAAACTGGGAATTTTCTAAATATAGTGGAATTATCCCAATTTTTGGCCTCTGCATGATATTCAAACTCTTTAAGCCACTCGACTAAACCTCTCGAATCATGACCCGTTAAAGGATCTTATTTTAAAGCGCTATTCGAGGTAACAGAGCGTCTAACGACATCAGAAGCAATGTCGCGAACTTCATCAGCTGTTAAAGCCATGATAACTTGCTTAGGAGGAGGATTATAAACTTTGGAAATACGCTTCACTATATTTCTTGACGCCAATATTAAAAATGCGAAATATGAATATTTATATAATTATGGCAATTAATTACTTTTGCACAGTAGGATGTTTATAATTTATTAAGTATGTGTTCCAGATTAGTATGTCTTAATCATGGAATAACAAAAATTTTTGTATCTATTGTTTTTGTATTTTTTAGCTCACTTTAACAAAGTCAGCTATTGGTTTTGGGACGTCCGTCTGTCTGTGTGTAACTCTGTCGTATGTTGACTTTTTTAGATCACAAAAATAAGGCAAAAATGAACATAATTGGATCAAAATTTATGCCAAAACTGAGTCAAAATGTGCCAAAATTGGCTTAAATAGGGGCAAAAACGGGCTTAAATTTTGTCAAAAATGACTAAAAATTTACCAAAATTGTCTTAATTAGGGGCAAAACTGGGCTAAAATTTGGTCAAAATTGACTAAAAATGGGTCAAAATAGGTTCAAAAATGGTTAATATCGGGACAAATATGAGTATATTTTGGTGTCATGCGTCTTACTAATTATACTAAAACACGTTATGACACGCGCCTAAATATATATTTATAACACAATTTTGATGTTACCTCGTCAACAGCTAAACTAAGAATGAATAAAACTATCCTTAACACTCACTGAAGTACTTTTATAACAATGTTTTAAGGCACATAAAAATATTTATAGAAACAATAATAATTAAAAGTTTTGTATATTTAAAAGTAGAAACCAATAATGTAAGCCAACAATAGATTTAAAGTCAAAGTGAGCGCTTTACTAATGTTCATTCTTGTTTTTAATTATTTTCTTTAACATTTTTATTTATTTGTAAGTTTACTATATATTATATATCTTTAGTATTACTCACTATAACGTAAAAGAAACTTTCATATCGCAGCAAATTAGTATGTAACACCAACTGTGGTATACACACTAAAAACAAAATAATTACTTTTCGCATAGCAGAATTTTAATTTTTTGCTGTTATTTAATTACAACAACACTTGTGTTAAATATTTACTAAGGAAACAAATTTGTATCCTAATTAAGTAATTAGATATTAATTAACGAAAAACGAGACCTATCAAAATTCTGTTTTCGTTTTCTTTTTTTCAAATTTACAAAACCCCTCTTAAAATTCAACGAATTTCAACAACAATATTTCACTCTATTGCATATTTCGTAAAAAATTCGGAAGTTTTCGGATGTTTTTAAATATGTTCTTATTTCGGATTTTCCGGAAATACAAACTAGTTTATTTAATTTGTAATAAGTTACTTATTTCATATATTTTTAATTCAAAATGTTTTAGTCAATATTTAAAAAGTAGTATTTCCGAATAAGTCTCGACTCTGCCTATAACCAAAAAAGGATTTCTCATATATCTTGTATCAAGTAATTGATTTTGCAATTTTCATCTTGGTTCAGAAACTAACATAATTGAAACTAATATATAGTGCATTAAATTTTATATTAGAAAAGTGAGCTTTCCTAGGATTTGTCCTTCTTCTTTATTTAATTAACTTTGAATACAATGTAGACCTTCGCAAGTCTAAGTTAATGGAAATTACCGAAATATTTTACTGATATACCACCAAAAGTTTTATTGACTCCGAAAATAATTTGTAATACAAGATTTCAAATTTCTAGTTGAAAAATTACGACCATAAATATTTGATCAGTAATTATAAATTTTAAATCATTTAGATTTATGGTTTTTGTTTATTTAGTATAAATGCCATGGTTTTTCTTGTTTTTGTTATACTTTAATTAATAACGTTTTCCTATGATAATTGTAATATTGATCTTGTCTTTTCAATTTTAGACTAATGTTACTCTAAATAGATTTCCATTATTTTGAATAGATATACAAGAAGTCAGAAATAAAAAGAAAGTAAAAATGTTAACTGTTTTCTTAATAATAAGATCCCTTTTTAAAACTTTTCAGATCGAATTGAGAGCTAGAAAAGTTGGTGCGATATGGTATTCACCTCCTCATTAAAGAGTTGTGAAATAAAATTTAATTTTCCTTTCCACAATTTTATCATTCAACTCATCTTATAAACAGAACAAAATGAGTGGTAAATCGAGGGAGCGTTTACCCTTAATGAAAAATCTTAGCATTCCCAATGTAGTTAATTATTTATGATCCCTGCTAAGCACGGGTTGATACCTCGTTTTCTATAAAACGTTATATTCATTTATTTTATTAATTAATGTTCTTAAAGCTGACTTTTCAAGGAGAGATAATAGTATTGCATCGATTTTAAATAATTTTATGAATAACTTAAAACTGACAATGCGATTTCAACTCGTTTAAACTGTTATAAGACTCTTTTAATTTAATTGAAATATATTTAATGCTGACAAAAATTGAAATACATTTTAAAAAATAATAGATAATATTTAATTTCCTCACAAAACCTTTGGTCTTAACAAGTCTGTAAACTTATAGTTTCTACACAAAAACTCTGTAGTTTCAACACAATCACTCTGTTTATATCAAGTGTATTAACCTATAGTTTCGACACAAAAAATTTGTCTTTAGCAAGTCTGTAAACTATCAGACTGTTAACTTGCGAATGTTCTGAATTTTATTAATATAAGTTAATCAAACGTTTATTGGTTAATCGACAAACGCAAAGCGTAGTAAATGAAATTCTTTTGTGCAATTTTATTAATGACATGTCAAATAATTGCAAGTGTGTAATTTAATTTTTTATTAAAGATCTAGATTATGAAAAGTGATTTTTAATGTCTATTTTCGAATGGTAATAAATATATTGTTTTGTATTTAATTATAGTTTACAATATAAAAAGTTTTGTTAAATTATTCATATTATTTTAAAATTAAAAGGTCATAACAAAGTAATTTGGTTATTCATCTATTTAATATAAAAAAGTACATGTTATTCGAAAAACATTGAATAAAATATTAGACTATTTAAGTAACTATATTTGAGTATTTCAAAAAACCAAAATAAATAAAAATGATTATTTCTTAATAAGAAAAATCTATGTTATAAATAATAAGTAATTTAAACAAATTACTTCAGTAGCTTTCCAATCAATTTTATACCCTTTTTTTGATTTATAAGTAATTGAGAATTTTATAAAAAGTTACAGTTTTAATAGCAAATCTTAGAAATTGTTTATTGTTGTTTCCATAAGAGTTTTTCGATTTAAATTGTATTTCTATTTCAATTTTTAAAAATTTAATTAATTGAATTGCATTTCGATTTCAATATTTTTTTACTGTTATTTCGATTGCATTTCGATTTACATTATAATTTTCATTTTATTTAAATTGCATTTTAATTTGCATTTTTTAAAAAATTCTTATTTAAATGACATTTCAATTTCAATTAATCGAAATAAAAATACATATTATATTTACATTTCAATTTCGATTTTCAAAAATTAAAACAACCGGCTTATCTTATCAACATTACATAACGTTTTTTCTAAAAAATAAGTTAAAAAAATTTAAATATTTTTATTTCGATTTCAAAACTAAAATAAACAATTAATTAATTTTTGTTTTATTTAAATGGCATTTTAATTTGATTTTTTAAAAATATGTGATTTACATTGCATTTCTATTTCGATTTTTTGAAATGCAATAATTTAAATGATATTTCAATTTCAATTAATCGAAAATAAAATGCATATAATATTTACATTTTAATTTTAGATTTTCAAAAATGGAAACAACACTAGTAATGGTGATGGATATATATATTCGTTATTTTTTAATAGTTTTTAACCTCAAATGCAAAAAAAATATGGTTGTCCGTTTATGCCTAGTTTATATTGATTATTTTATTTTTTTATGATAACCAAGAAATTCATAAAACTCATATTTGTAAGAAAATTAAGCGTTTACTTTAAATAAAAAAATTGCCAAGAAATGTTAAATTGTTTAAAGAATGCGAAAACAATGCTCAAAGATTTTATAAAACATTAGGTATTTTTATATTGAAAATGTGAAAATAGTTTTGATGAACTACTTTTTGTGACAAAGATTTTGTATTACTAAAAAATGTTAGCAATAAATTTAAAAATTAGAATAAAACAGAAATGATTTATTGTTCGATAAATGTAATTAGTAAATAGCTAATTTAATCGCAAGTAAGACAACATTAATAACAAAATGTATTTATTAAAAAATATGCTTTGCGCATCACGGGCCCATGTGAAGCGGGAATGATTGGGGATGAAGCCAAACATTTCGGAAAGAGAGTAAATGATATTAATTTATAAACTAAGGGAATAAGAGTGATTCCCGCAAATTGCCACATTTGTTTTTCCCGTAATAAAACATTTCAATGAAAAATTTCAATATAAAAACAATGTATTTTAGTGGCAATACGCAAATTTTATAATATAATACAAAAATTCCACCGAAACAATAGTGTGTTACTTTTCCAGTTTGAATTCATTGCCAAAAAATTTCTATTGGAGTTTTCTTGTTCATTAAAATACTTATTTGCAAAAATAATGAATTACAGATTTAATTTTGTTATAGTTTAACTTTATAATTCTTTAATTTTTTTACTTAGACAGACTGCCTAACTTTATTTAATAACTTCAATGTATTTATTAATGTTGTCTTTTAAGGAGAAATGTTTAGACATTTTTTAATTACAAATTACCAAAATAAATTATACAACTAATTTTTTTCATTTTTATTTCACAAAATATCGAATATAGTTGTTTTTGGATTCATCAAATTCAC
>JAQIXJ010004036.1:0-11511 GCA_034700185.1 Phthiracarus laevigatus | reverse complement strand
ACCTTCATCAGGAAGTTTTTGGAGTGAAGTATTTCCAGGAAATATTACAAAATTATTTGGATGTTTTTAGATAGATTTAAATGTTTATTTTTTGAAAATATGATTTTACAATTTTATTTATAAAATGAGATTCAGACAAAATCTGACACATTATAATAATTCTGTATTAACATTTAATACCAATCTAGTTTATAGTTTCATTAATTAAGTAAACGAATTAGTATTAACTTTCATCTAAGTTTTTTTTCAACTTTTTTAAAATTCTAGCGGGTCAACCCTGGGTAAGCACTTCCCTTCGAATAACTATAGACAATTTATACACCATTGAAAATACTTTTTTATTTTTACAAAACAATTTTTAAAGAATCATGTAGCATTTCGGGGTATTCTTCAGCTTTTTCGTGTGATTTTGGCAAACTAATGGTGTTTAAATTACTCAGCTTAGCGTATAAATTTTTTTAAAAGTGTCTAGGAAGAAACATTTAAATTTGAGAAACCCCCTAAATTCTGTTTTCGTTTATTAACTGGATTGTGGCAATATTTAAGTTACATCTAAGTTAAATATAAAAATTTAGATAAAACGTAATATTTCCTTAAATCTATTCAAAAATATTGGAGAAAATTCCATTACTACTATAAGAAATCCGTAAAAAATATAAACAAAAAGCTGAAGCTCCCGATCGGGTCATGTGATGAGTAAAGTGTGACGAACAGAGAAAATCCCAAATCCATATATCTGTTTCAACAAAATTATATAAAAAACAAGAGTGACATATTCATTTACAGCTGTTGTAATAAATTTTTAATATAAAAAAGTCCTAAACTTTTTCATCAAAATATACAAGTGTAAAATATATAAAATTTAATTAATCTTAAAAAGGTCAACCGAAATTTCAACCAAATTGGACAATAATTCCAAACAAAACCGACCGAGTTTTAACATTTTTCTGACCGAAATTTCCGATCCCTTACCATGACGTTTAGAAAATTGAGCACACATTTGATAGCATATTGGATAAGGGATTGTGTTAATACATCAATGTTAATTATCAATCATATTATGTCAAATTTTCAATATGCCATAAAACTAAAGGTTATAGAGCTAAAACTATTATTATATTATGCATTTCGTGCATATATAACAAATATATGCGGTTTTAAAATAAAACAAGAACGACTCATTCATAGAGAGCTCACTTTTTATAGTTTTATCAAAGTTTATAAGGTATTTTAAAAATACTTCTATAATCTAAATTTTTCCAAAAAGGGAAATTTAACTAATATAAAATACGTTCAATTGTCTAGCTAGTGCGGACACCGCCACAGACGGACGGATAGACATGATCAAATCCATAAGCTCGCTCTCTTTTCAAGAAAGTGAGCTAATAATAACTATCATTTTCACTCTTTATGACTAGACTTTGATTTAAAAATCTAAACTTTAGTAAAATACTGTACTTACAAATTTAAGGAAAAGTATTGGTTTTCAATAATAATAATGTTACCATTGATTAAGTTAAAAAGTATAATAGGTATGGAATTTTCCTTTCGTTTTCTCTAAAAGTTTCACCTATTTATAATTTTTAAATATAATAACTTACTTGAAATCATAGTTGGACGGCACGCGAAGGTTTTCTTAGCATTAAAAAAAGCTTTTTTACTTAACTAAGCAACTATAGCACTATTTATGCTACAAAACCTTCGTGTGAAATCCATCTATGCTTGAAATGGTTTAACTAAAAAATAGTCGACACATCTTCTTTATATATAAAATAAGTCTAACTATACTTTTAAGATTATACGTGTATTTTGTGTCAATTTTTACCTTTGACACGTGTGAGTTTAAACCCCTGTAAACTAACATAATTTTGAGATATATTTTATCATCAGAAAATTGCTTTTAAAAAATATTAAAGAATACAAAATAAATTTTTTCATAACAGTTTTTTCAATGAAATGCTTAAGTTAACCATCTTTGAGATCAAACATGTGCTCGCAAACAACAATATCTAAGATTAGTGGAAAATACTTGTTTCTTATCGCAGTTGTTTACTAATACCTCTGATATATAAATGGACATAAAATTGTTTGCGCAAACAATACGTGTTTACGAGCTATTCATAAAAAAGTGCAATAATATTTCTGTTCATTATAACATTGGGTTTGAAAAACTTTGCTGCGATTTTTAGCGATTGAACATGAAAAATCGTAATCGATTGCGTGCCAGATCTCAGTCTCAGAAATATGGAAATCCGAATATCGAACAGAAAGTGTAATTATCAGTTTGATATATAATATTATTTTATTAAAATATATTTTGATTTATAACTATTGTTACACATATTTTTTATAGCTATGTTTTCAAAAGAAAGATAAAAAAAGTGCAGCCATAAAATATTTTTCATTTCACTAGTGATTTGCTTAACTCTTTCTTCGGACCATATTGCTGCTGATAAACTTATTTCTATTATCTGGCATATGATTATATACTGCTTTAATATCTATTTACTGATATTGGCCTACAACTAAATGTTAAAATTAGAGAAACATTGAATCCGTGATTAACTAAAACGCCTTGTAATTTAAACTTTTTAAGCGCTGCATGATTTAGTTTGAATAGCTTTAGTATAATTAGTTTTAGTATAAACTAAAATCTTAAATGTTATCATTAATATTTGCGCAGTTCATTCTCTCTCTCTCTCTCTCTCTCTCTCTCTCTCTCTCTCTCTCTCTCTCTCTCGCGTATCAGTTGAGTTGATAAATTTTTTATATCCTTTTATTATGTCAAACATAAAATGTTTTTTAGATTTTATCTTTAGATCACAGTATTTCGTAAGCGCAACGTTTGAGTAGCGATAAGAAGAAATGCTCTTGTAATGCGCTCTAATAAAACTCGATTCGAGTTAATGCAATTTATAGTTTAATTTTCAAATAAACAATTTTAATTTCTATTTGCGCACGCAATTAAGTGCTTATACATTCGAAGATAATCATCGTTAGCAAACAAGTTGAATTGCGCCATTAAATCATAATAGTAATAATTGTAATCATTTTTTTATATTTTAAAGAGTCAAACAAAATTTAAAAAAACTTTTTTTCTAATTATCTAAACCCATTGAACGCCAAACCAGTGTGTCGCTCGGGGAATGGGAGGGAAGGTTATTAAAACTTAAAAGGTACTTTACAGTAGTTCGCAAAAGCATTATATTTAAATAAAGTTTTTCCTTGTTTACATTCTCCTCGACCTTCACTGAGATTAAAGTAATTTTGATATTCTTTACCTGAAATTCTATTTATCAACAGTTCCGGGAACGAGATTTAAAAAATTTAAGTTTGATATTAAAGGTCAAATATCTTAACTCAAACAATTTTTTTTCAATTCAAAACATTTAAAATCAAGTCAGGCATTTAAATTTAATCTATATATTTAGATATAGATATGAAGACATTGAAAAAATAAGTAAATATCTGTTAAATAACACAAAACATCGGCCAAACGTTGGCATTATCTGTGGCTCTGGTTTAGGAGGTCTCGCCGATCACGTAACCGATGCCGACGTAATTCCATACGAAGATATACCTAACTTTCCAATAAGCACGGGTAATACCAAATTGCATTTGTTATGCAAATATATTAAAATTAAAAAATCAAAATTTTCTTAGTTAGTGGCCATAGCGGGTGTTTGGTATTCGGCACAATGAGTGGCGTTTCGGTGGTTTGCATGAAAGGCCGATTTCATCCGTACGAAGGCTATCCTGTTTCAAAGTGTTCAATGCCTGTGCGAGTTATGAAACTGATGGGTATAGAAAAATTGATAGTTACAAACGCGGCTGGAGGTCTTAATGCCGAGTACAACATCGGTGATATCATGATAATAAAGGATCACATCAATTTTCTTGGATTCAGCGGTGATAGTCCGCTGAAAGGCAAAAATGACGAAAGATTTGGGCCACGATTTCCAGCGATGAGTAACGCGTACGACAGAGATTTTATCGAAATCGCTAAAAGCTCTGCCAAACAGCTTGATTTAGCGAAATACTTGCGCGAAGGTGTTTACGTGTTAACTGGTGGACCCGCTTATGAAACCATCGCTGAGATTCGTTTTCTCAGAAACTGTGGCGGCGATGCTGTCGGTATGAAATTAGGATAACCATAACGATTCTGATTGATCTTATTTTCGCTTTAAAGGGATGAGTACTGTTCACGAAGTAATGGTCGCACATCATTGCGGCATTAAAGTTATTGGCTTTTCGCTCATAACTAACCAATGTATTGCCGATTATGACAGCAAACTGTTGACTAATCACCAAGAAGTTCTCGACACCGCCAAAATGAGGGCAAAAGATTTCGAGAGACTTGTGGCGAAAATTATAGAAAATCTTTGATATTCATTGCTTTTAACCTACGAATTGATGAAATTAATAAGTTTTAAGAAATGATTTTACACAAGAAATAATATAATTCAATTAACCAAGAACTTTATATTTAGATGTAGACATTGATAACTATCTCATAAATCCAGTAAATTAATTGCCTAAACTTTTATCATGGAATACATTACTAAGTAATTTGTTTGTAAAACAATTTTTAGCTCATTTTTTAATGAAATGCGTTCTTGTTTTCTTATACGCAATAATATATTTTTGCTAAGCATAACTAAACACAATAATGATCTCATCAAGAGGTTTCCCATTATTCTCTTTTAAAAAAGAGGAAACCAAAAACTAAAAATGTTTTTAACAAAATTTGTTATTTCCATTTATTAGTTTAAAATTTGTAATACTTGTTATTCTAATAAAATAGTTTCTATTTTAAAATTTCGTATAACTAGCAAAAGTCGTTATCATTAGTTGTTAAATGTTTTAAAAAAACAGAGTATTGACGTTTATCATTAACTTCTTGCATAGATTTGTTTTAAGATAAGAGTTATCAATTCATAATAAATTTATTATGTTTGAGGTATATATTTTATGTTTATATGTATATGTTTAGTTTATTACTTTTTCGCAGCGATCGAATGATATTTTATGAAACGAAAGACTAACTGATAATATATAGCGAAGTTTTGATTTTAAAAGTTTTCGCTCGACTTTAGGTTTCGAAAAGTATGTCATTTATATATAACTCGTTTTGTTTGTTTTATTTGAAGTGGTTTTTTTAGAAAAAAAAATTCACGAATCCATATGAAAAACATTATTATGTCAAACTGGTCCAAATTAAACGGCACTCAATTCGTAGACTAATTATGATATAATAAGTTTATAACAATTTAATTCCTGGTTATGACTGTTTTTATCTCAGTAATCCAGATGTTTGTTTGTATATTCTCGTTTATTCATTACTCATCAATCCTTCTTTTCTGAAGTAATCGTTTAAACTCAAACACACGCCTGAATCCAAATCGATTTTATTATTGCGATTAGAAACAAAAATATTATCAATAATAATAAACTTTACGAAACAACGCAAATGGTGATTGCAGTGGTCTAAATATTTTTTTTGTTAATTCTATTTAGTTTATCGCGTGAGAAAAAATTATTTGTAATCTACGAGACTTTTTATCGTACATATAAAAAAACTTTATACTCGTTAAGAAATGTTTTTTTGATATGCTTTAGTATAATTTTTTTCACTTCTCCGCGATAACTAATTGCTTATCTGGAAAAAATTCGATTGCATTAATAATCCTTTTTTATACATAATGTTAACTTTGTAATTTGTTTAATGCGGGCTAAATTATTTAAAGAAATACTTTCTAAAAAGTTTCAAAACTGGTTTTAAGAAATGATTTTTTTTTGTTAAAAATAAAAGCAATAAATGGCAGCACTGGTTACGCTAATGAATCCTCCGTAAACGCACGTGTTGTTCAATTTTTGCTGGCAACATTTAAAAATGATTATTTATGCGTGACGGCTGCACGCTATTTGTAATATTTACCAATATGTAAACAATTTGCATATTTTTGAATATGAATTGTTGAGAAATAATCTAAAACAAACTGTGCACCCGATCATTGATTATCCCGTTACCGTTAGTACAATTAATTTACATTCACTGTTAATCGATATTCTAATTTTTTAATTCTGTAAAATTGTTTGGCTCAGTTTTTTAAATTGAAACTCTTGCTTATAAGCTGGAAATTATATCTCTGGCTTACGGATTTGACTGCAGTTATATATTGCAATATTTCTAAACTTAATGTTAATACTTATTTTAATACTTATTTATTTAACTTAAACTGAGCTTTCTATCAAAAGTTTCGCTCTTGATATGCATTTCAGGAATATAATTATCCAATAAAAACAAGCAAATAACACTAGAATAAACCAGAAAAACAAATCTATTCTCAACTAACTACTAAATCACGAATGGGCTGATATGTAGTGACCAGAGAACGCAGAAATTTAAAGTTTTTGCTTAATAAAAAAAAGCTTTATGCATCAGCGTATCCAATTCATAGTGTATTCATTATAAAATAATGCGCACTCATTTGCATAAAAACTTTCATATCGGTGATCTCCAGTAGTATGACCCTTAACTACTATGATGACAATTGCTATAAAAAGAAATTTGCTTTTTTCTAATATATATCAATTTGTTCAATAATTGATATATATTAAGTCTAAAATCTTGAAAATAATTTTTATTATTAATCGCAAACATTTTGCGAATTAACAGAACTAAACGTCAGTTTGTTAACAATAAGTATATATTAGTTATTTATAAGCTTAGTATTGTGAAAATTCTCGCGAAATAATAAGAATAACAATAAGTGAAATTATTTATTTGAATTGACTTGCATTTTATAATCGCAATACAATTCGTTTAACATAATATTGTATTTGAATTTTGTTCATTTTTGCCTACTTTTTCAAATATGCGTCAATATAATTATTATATTTGGTCATTATATATAAATTTTATGTTTTTAATATTACTAACACCCGATGTGTACACTCAACCAGACTTATGCCGAAACCCGAAAATCGATTCAATCGAATGGATCGAATCACAGCGGCAATACTTCTTTACTTCTGGCGGTTATTGGTGGCTGATTAAAGAGAACGAAATGCCTCCGCCATCGACCAAAGCTCAGAAACTACAGCATGGGTTCACGAAAGGAGAAACGGCTGTATTGAAGGATACATTGAAAGGATGCGGTAAATCGCTTTTGCGTCAAATAGCGGAACAAGAACTCGTTGTCACGGAGTTAATGCCCGATGGAAAGCATATGCTAATGGTTTACGATTTACGGGACAAGGATTGGAAGACTCCGATCCAGTATAATCAGGATAAAGCGTTTAGTTCGATGAGACTGGAATGGGATAAGAGTTTGGACGCAATGTTTAACTATAAAACGCTGGAAATATATGGTGTTCAGGGCACGCGTTGCGCGGGCGCTAATTTTAGTAGTCTTTGCGCCAATACTAACGATTTTGCGGTAACGTTTGCCGGCGGTAATATCACCGACTTCTCCACTTTGAACAAAATCGACGCCATGTTTACGAAATCGGCGCCTCAAGGAAATCAAGACCTGTATATGTTCATTGGCGAAGATTTTTACGTATTCAATATCGATTCGAAATCAGGTGGCGGGAAGTTTTATGGCCATAAGCAACAGGGGAAATCGATTGCCAAACACTTTTTTCGATTTACGGGCGAATGTGGTGCTGTTGGTCCGCCACCACAACCCGAGACAACTATAGCACCATTGCCTGGTCCTCAACCATCGTCGAAATCGGATACTACAGAAACGGAAATCACTAAATCAGAAGAAACCAAAAAAGGAGGAATTTTGTGGATCATAATTCCCGTGATTTTGCTAATAATTATTATCGCGGTTATAGCGATTCTGGTATTTGTTATGATGAAACGGAAAAAAAGTGGCGAAACGAATTACATCGATAGTTCACGATCTGGCAGTAAAGTTGGATCGCGAAAGAGTGGCAGCAAATTGGGATCAAATGTTGGAAGTAAAGCTAGTTTACGATCTCCGAGTGCCAGTCCGTCTTCTATTAGTAGAACGCTAGGGACGAGTCCTTCAAGAGTATCGCAGCGATCTATAATGTCATCGATGTCTAAAACAAAATAAATTAATAATTATTAATAATAAATTATTTATTCGATACAATATTTTTTATTATAAATTTTCAATGTATATTTTGCCTTACTATTAGTAAAAATGTAAATTTTGGTTTTTTGGTATTACCAAATAAATACAAAAAACCTCGTGAGTATATAAATGTAATTGTATTCATTGCGGTTTAGAAAATATCAATTAAATTTGAATTAGTTCTCTGCAATTGGTGACATACAATATTAAAATTTTAAATTTACAACAAAAAATATAGTTTTAAGATGATTGTAGAAAGACTATTCTTTTAAAAATATTATATTAAGAAATGAAGGCACACATAGGCATTAAGACAATGTCAATATGGTAATTAGCTTTTTCAATAATTCGTGTTCATTATTTTAATTTAATTAGACATCGCGATGTAATAAAACTGATAGCATCAAAAATTTAAAAAAAAGTACAATTAGGAGTTAACTAAAAATTATTTGACAAGAACTCTGCTTTTTATTTAACAAAAACTGTACTTAAAAGTTTTTAAAATCTCAACCAAAAACTCTTAATAGATAAACAAAAGTTTATCAATTGTATAACAATAAGTTAAATTTAATCCATTAAATTATTATATAACTAGTGTTGAAGACCCGCTCCGCGGGAATAATTTTTTTAATTTCTTTAATCCCCTCATAAAAATATGCAATAATTAGATTATTGCTATTAGAGTCCGTATTAAGTTTTATATTTGTTATTGTTTAATATACCCGTTATACTTGTATATTGTTTTATTGTTGAATATCAAACATTTCTTGCGCTTCACAATAATACTTATAAATCAAACACTTTTTTGGATATTGTTAGGTGATAAAAGTAAAAATTGCGCTATATTGTGTTGTAGGAGAACGTGACGGAGGGATGACATCATTCTTTTGTATATTATACGGATAATGTAACAATAATTTTGTATCTCGAGATTGAATACGGTATGACTATAACTATTGATTTGATATTTAAATTTTTAATTATAATTCAGTTAATAATATTTCCATTACTGATTAAGATATCATATTAAACTTTTCATATTGTCGTGATTTGCGTCACAATTTTAGAAAATGTGTCAATTAAATTTTTACATTTTATCGTTAATAAGTTTTGCGATATTAGTATTATTAACATCGAATATAACCACACAAGACTTATGCCGAAATCCAAAAATCGATTCAATTGAATGGATTGAATCGCAAAAACAATACTTCTTCACGAGTGGTGGCTATTGGTGGCTGATTAAGGAGAGTGAAATGCCTCCGCCATCGAGCAAAGCTCAGCGATTGAAGAATGGATTCACTAAAGGAGAAACGGCTGTATTGAAGGATACGATGAAAGCGTGTGGCAAACGATACTATCAGGACAGCAAAGAGCAGGAAATCGTTGTCACAGAAATGATGCCTAACGGCAAACACATGGTTATGGTTTTTGACATACGAGACAAAGCATGGAAGACACCGATCGTCTACAACGCGGACAGAGCGTTCAGCACAATGCACGTCGAATGGTCTAAGAGTTTGGACGCCATGTTCTCGTATAACGTGAATCAGTTGTATGGCGTTCAGGGAACGCGTTATGCTGGCGTTAATATTACCAAAATGTGCCAAAAACCCAACGAATTTTCCGAACCGTATCCAAACCAAAATCTTTCTGATTTCAAGACGTTAAGTCAAATCGACGCAATGTTCGCCAAAGGTAATACGGTGTACATGTTTATCGGAGAAGATTACTATGAATACGAGGTCGAGGCAAACAGTGGCGGAAAATTTACGGGTTTGAAGAGTAAAGTGAAGTCGATTGCCAAAGACTTTTTTAAGTTCACTGAAACGTGTGGTAGCGGTGGTGGTGCTCCTCCTCCTGGACCCGATGAAACTGAAGAATCAGGGCCTCCACCACAACCGGTCGAAATTGCAACCGAACAAAGCAAAAAGGGAGGAATGTTATGGATTATAATTGGTGTGATTTTGCTAATTATTGTGATCGCTGTCATAGCGATTCTCGTGTTCTTTATGATGAAAAGGAAAAAAGCTGCCGAAAAGAGTAGTTCACGATCTGGCAGTCAAGTTGGATCGCGAAGTGGTAGTAAAGCCGGTTCTAAAGTAAGTGGCAGTAAAGCCGGTTCTAAAGCAAGTGGCAGTCAATTGGGAAGTAAAGCTGGTTCGCGATCTCCGAGTGCGAGTCCCTCTGCAATCAGTAGAGCTCAAGGATTTAGTCCGTCACAGGTATCGCAGAGATCAGCACTCACTACAACATCAGCATCTAAAGGAAGCAAAGCTTCGAAGATGTCTAAAAATTAATTTGGATATCATTTTTGTTTGTACATTTTCGCTTAATTTTGATCGTAATGTACATCGATTTGGTTATATTTAACAAAATTTTTTCAACATTGAAATATTAATTAATATATTTTCAATTAATTGCGTGATTTTAGTTTTATATACAATATTTATATAAATATATTTTGTATTCTATTAATTGAAACATTAATGTATGTTTTTATATTAAATATATGATAATTAAAATAATTTTTTTATTTTAAATTTTTTTAGCGCACTTTGAATAGACAAAACGAGCTTATGGATTTGACAATGTCTTTCGTTCTTATGAATGTATCGTTCTTGTTACTCATATACTTTTAGATTCATCTTAAATATGATTCATCGATGATTTTTTGTTGAACAGTTGTTAGCTTACAGAATTAAAAGCTTTAAATAAAATAGAAATAAAGGTTTAATTAGTAGTTCAAATTTTAAAAACTAGTTTTTAGAATAATTTGTCCCATAACAGTCGCTTAATTAAACTCTTTTAAATTTACATGACTTATTCATTCCCAAATATACATAATTTAGTGACGTTTCAAAAGAATTATATATTTATGATTCAGTATTATAGCCGGAAAATGATAGTATATGTAAGTTTTTTATTTCATACAGCTGCAGGTGAGTTATTTTTCCGCCACTGAGCGCATTATTTTATACGAATTGGCTCCGCGGCTGCATTTTGCTCGTTCACTTTCGCACGTAAACATATCTCGCCGAACTGTATCTCTGTTTCATTTACATATGTACCCGTCAGCTGCATTTTTCAATAAAACTAGAAATATTTTCTTATAGAATTTATAGAAAAATAAAAACAAATAATTTTATCACGTATTATTATGCACATCTGTATATTTTAATTGATAAAATAGGACAAGTTATCATCGGTTAAAACTAACGCGCAATAAATTGCAATAAATAATAATTCAATGCGGAAATCATATTAAATATCAATATTAAAACTAAAATTTATGTAAATTATACAAAGAAAAAATAGTGTCTAAATTATTTTTAAAACAGCTTTCTTTGCGAAGCTTTGCTTCTTTTCGGTGTGCGACTGATGCTCGACCTCTGCG
>JAQIXJ010004035.1:0-11515 GCA_034700185.1 Phthiracarus laevigatus | reverse complement strand
ACAGACAGACAGACAGACGGACGGACAGTGTCAAAAGCATAAGCTCTACTTTTTTTTATAAAAGTGAGCTAAAAATGTATAAAAAGTTTTCTAAAATTTGGGGTCAACATTGCCCGTTTTTATATTAAATAGTTAATATTATGATGAGCAAAATATTGTCAAAAATATTCAAAAATTGGGTCTGGAGATTCTGTTTTAATATTAATTAAGGGATTTTATGGCTTAGAAAAATTTTAAATCGGACAAAAAACTGGCAAAATCTTGTAAAAATAATATTTAGGTTAAATTCGCAATAAAAATTTGAAGTGTATATTCTTGTTTTATAGTAATTTTATTGGTAAATATTAAAAAGATTGTGTAAAAATATCAAAAAGCCTGAACGGTAGTTTACGTTTTAATATTAATTAAGGGATTTTATGGTTTAGAAAAAGTTTAAATCGGACAAAAACCTGCAAAATCTTTAAAAAATAATAAAAATTAGGTTAATTCAGCCATAAAAATGGATAGTCAGTCTTTAAAGTAATATTATTGGCAAATATTGAAAAGATTGTGTAAAAATAGCAAAAAGTCTGAACTAGAGAATCCGTTTTTATAGTTTTTATTACGACAATTATGATCAAAATTGGGTAATAATCGACAAAAATCTGATTTGGGAAATCTCTATGAATATTCCGTTATTGTTAAGTTTGGGTTTTGATTAATGAAATAAAGAATGTACAAAAGAGTATCATTTATGATTTAATTGTTGTGATCTGATAACAATCATTGGCGTCTAGAATTCAATTCGTTTATATTAAATTTCTTAAGAGTTAAAAAGTATTTTTAGTAAGTGTAGTAAACATTATGTGGGCATTGGACTATGATTTAATTCTTACAATAGATTAATAAACTATAGATTATGAGTCTAAAGCCTACAGTTTAGGTTTTCCATAAATTTTCATGTCAAAGAAAAACAATTATAAGATTATTTAAAAAGATTTGTCAATAGTTTATTTTAAATTTTATAATATATTTACATTAAGATTTACTTAAAGATTTATTTAAAGAAATACGATTTTATTAAAAATATTATTTCCTTGTTTAATAAAGCCAATCAGATAAATAGACAAACTGCGTATTAATCAGATATTCGCAAACGCATTTAAAAATAAAATATTCATTTCTCGTGTTAATATGCAATAAAAATTTTTTATTAATTCAATTAATTTTATTGTTTCATATGAACAGCCAAAATATTATGTTAATAAAGAGGAACGAATTGGATATTTAATCAACTTATTAAAGTTAAAAAAATACGGATTTTCATCGTTTTAATGCATTATTAATTTTATGAAATTATATTCGTGACATCAATTAATTAGTAATTATTTATATGAATTATAAACCACAAATAACTTCGAAACTGATAAATAAATTTGCGGTTTTGACTTTAATTCAATTTTTTTAAATTTGTTCGTTCTAATTAAAGTTTGCGAATATCTGGTAATAACAACCTTGTATTTCAATACATGTGCGACTAAAAACAGAGATTTACATATACTAATGTTAATGTAGTATAAACTTAAATATAAACTATTGACAAATCTTTTTAAATCAATAATAAAATTGTTTTTGTTAGACATGAAAATTTATAGAAAACCTAAACTGAAACCTTTAAACTGATAAAATATAGTTTATTAATCTATTGTAAGAACTACATCATAGTCCTATGCACAAAAAATGTTTTCTACACTTGATTAAAAATACTTTTATGTCTTAAGAAATTTAATATAAACTAATTGAATTCAAGGCACAAATGATTGTGATCCGATCAAAACAATTAATCATAAATGTTACTGTTTTGTACATTCTTTGTTTCAGTGATCAAAACCCACACTCAACAAGTACGGAATATTCATCAAGAATTTCCCAATCAGAATGTTGGCGATTATTACCCAATTTTAATCTTAATTGTCCAAATTAAAACTATAAAATAGGAATCTCCCGTTCAGACTTTTTGCTATTTTTACACAATCTTTTTACTATTCAGTTCAAATTTTTATGGCTGAATTAACAGAATTTTTATTATTTTTACAAGATTTAATCTACAATGTTTTTTACAAGATTTAATCTACAATGTTTTTTACAAGATTTAATCTACAATGTTTTTTACAAGGTTTTTTGTCCGATTTAAAATTTTTCTTAACTATAAAATCCCTTACTTAATATTAAAATGGATCTCCTGACCCCAATTTTGACTAATTTTTAAAATATTTTGCAGATTTATGAGCTTATAATGACATAATATTAACTATTTAATATAAAACGGGGACTCCCGACACCAAATTTGACTTAATTTTGGTCATTTTTGATCTTATTTTTGCCATTTTGAACTTACGTATAACATCATAATCACACTAAGCTTTAATTTTGTTTAATCTGTCAGAATATAATTTTGCACAAATCATTCTTACTTGAATTTTAGCTGACAGATATTTTTTGTAAATATCAATTATGTCCTATGACGACTAGTTTAGACATAACAACTCTATGTCGTTGTCAAGTCTGACCACTTCTGTTGTGAGACACAAAACTTTTTGTAAATAAGTTGTTTATTTTAGTTGGGGGTGACTTTTTCGCAAGAACTGAAGATTAAATAACGCGAAGTTCAAGCAATAAATTAGTGCACATTGCAAATTGGGCAGCTAATGATTTAAAAATTTGCAATGTGCACAAACAGAAGAAGATGTCGACAGTTGTGAAACCAGTTTTGAAACGATAAGTGACTTAAATATCAAAAAGATCACGTTTACGTTCAGTAATGAAACAGTCGTAGACGAGAACGTAATAATAGAAGAACAACAGAGAGATCTCTTTGTATTAAATTAATTGAAAAATTTTTATCATAAAATTAGAGCTAAGAAAAATTTAGAAAATTTTTTATTTTGGGCGAACACAATCGCTTATTTCATAGAAGGAAACACAAGTCGAAAACAAACAATAATTTCCAATTAATTGCATATTTTTAATGTTTATTTATGTAAGACAAATAGTCAGATAAAAAATTAAAAACAAAAGTTTATATCAAAAGTCAATTTAATTGCAATTTTTAAAACTGAGCATAATTTGATACTTAAATCTATGTAACAAAAAAATTACAAAATAATTTTAGAGTTCTTAATATAATAAAAAAGTAAACATTCTTATTTAATTTTACAGTCTTTTACTTTAATGAACAACTATTTGCCTGATTCTTCCCTTATATGACAAATTTTATGTTCTTTATGCCCCATTTAAACATAGTTTATACATTGTTGTGGATATTTATTAACTTTAATAACAGTTTTGACATAATTTTTGAATTAATTTTTGGCTTTATTAATAAGAAAATACTTTTAGTAAAATAAGAATTTGGTAAAATCTTTGTCTTTTATTAAAATGTGAACAGAATAAATAACGAATTGAGAGAATACCCAAGTCCATATATTTGAATTTTTAGTCACAATAAGTTTCTAATGTAATCCTAAAAAAATTATCATTTTATCGATTAAAATAATTAATAATTGTATCTCAAACATAATTAAATAATTACAACTTTTAAATTAACTAATTTATGTTTGTTTTTAAATTTATAAATTAAGAACACTATCCTTACATCCATTAATTATATTTATATTAACTATAATTAAATTAATTTGGGGTTACTTATAAAGATTATTGATGAAGTAAAATAGTTGTGACAAAAATAGCATTTCCAATAATTGTGAAATCGGCAATCAACCGTAATAATAATAGATCGTTTAATTAATAATTAACTAAATTAACTAGGGTAAATTGGTTTTTAGATTACTTTGTTTAGAATCAATTTATTAACAAATAGTGTCCAAAACTAAGTAGCAAACATTTTTTCAAATGAATTTTCTAATATTAGATTTAATGTCCCATAAAAAAATCTTCGTTGCCTCTAGCATGTGAAATAATTGGTAAAAAAGTTACTTTGATGTTGCTTCTAATATATACGAGTCAGTAATTTTTTTCACGAATATAATACCCAAAAGTAAAAAGATATTGTACTAAAATTATTGTACAGAAAATAATATGATACGCGTTCAATTAACAAAGTTCATTTAAAGTTTCGACCTGATTGCGAAAAACACTTTTATGAAACGCGATGATAAAACATAATAATATTCCGTTAGCAATAGTGATCGTTTTTATCAATCTAATACTATCGACCAATTCATCGCATAGTAATGGTAATATAATAATTCTTGGGTGATTTGGTGGTGGTGGTCACGGCCATCATCAACATCATGGCCATCATGGTGGACAATCGCTTTTTCTAAAAAATGGTGGTGGCGGTCATCATAATCACGGCGGAGGAGGAGATATTATCATTATTGGTGGATGGGGTGTACATCATGGTCATCATGTAAGAAAATGAAGTGGAAAAGTGTGTAATTACATTATTTTGAATAAAATATAAATTTTATTACTATTTTATATAATCATTGGTACAAAACTTATTATTTTTTGGTTTCGATAAATGACTTAACTTTACTGTAATTTAATCTAAAGTCTAATAAATTAGCAGTTTTTAGCAACAAAAAATGGCATTTAAAACTATTTTTTCTTATAAATCACAAGAGTAAAAATAAAAATTTAATTTGCTTCTTCTTATTTTATGTCAAAAAAATAATCACTATCATAATCGTTTTATCTTTTTCTCCACATTCCGTGCATTTCATGGTGTCCATGCATATTGTGGTGTCCGTGCATCTCGTGGTGAACAGGCAATGGGACGTATTTTATTTCTTTTTTATGGTGATGTTTGCAGTCGTCATTCACTATAATTAGTTTTCCACCGTGTCGTCGATGACTATTCCCCATTTTCAGTAAAAGCTTTGGTCCACACTTGTTGTCACCAACAATAATAATATCATTTTGATTTCGACCAGCGTTCACAATGGTTAATAATGCAAATATCACCGACAGTGTTAAGTTTAAATAATTCATTTTTGAAAGTCAATAAGATTTATAAACCGAAAGTTTAAGTTTTTTTGTGTGCGTTTGCTTATATACTAATTTCCAAGAGAATATTTTAAATTTTAAAATAGAAATTTGTTTTGTTTTTTAAACGGGTATTTTAAAACTAATAAAATGTCAATAACTACTACTATAATAGATAATAGGCTAATTTATTGCTATTTATGGAAAATGTATACAATTTTTAATTGGATAGAAAATTATAGTTTGCATAATTATTTTTATTGCTAAAAGTTCTTCTAAAATGTCATAATTAAGAAACTTTTTATGTTTGTTAACATATTCGCTGTTATAGATTTTTTTTAGAAGGATTAATTTTTTTAAAAATAACCTGTTTATGACGTTGTTTTGTTGTCATTCGTTTCACATAATTGGGCATAATTTTTAAAATTTCTATTACTTTATTTTATTAACAATACGAAAATATGTTATTTTGATCTGATCTGATTATCACCACATAAAATTACTGAATATTTAATTTAATTCTTTTATACATAAATTTTTCATATTTATGTAAATAGGTTGTAAAGACAAAAATAAAAAAAAATTTAAAACAGTAATTTACTGCATAATTTATGATTTAAAAACATAAATGATAGTTAAGTCAAAAAATATATTATTAGCAGCCACAAAAAAAGAGAATATAATTTTTCACGAACACGGATAGCTTAATAAACTATCATTATATTACTTAACGCATATAAGAATTATTCAATAAACAAAAATTGAAGGGAAAGTGGTTTGAACTTGTTTCTGAACAAAATCTTTGCGAAAAAATCACTCAACGAAAACAAAAATAAAAATAGCGGCCAACCGTTAACAGTAAATGGTACTGATTTTTTTGGCACAGATTCGTTACCGTTTTGCTTCGTTTCACGTTATACACAAGTATAGCTTACTTTCGATCATAGCTTCGCACACTAACCATACAAATATGATAATAAATGTAATAAACAACCATTGGTATAATAATAAAATCATTATATAATTTATGAGGTTAACTAATAAATTAAGAAAAAAATTGAGCTCAAAAGGCAATAATATTGTGTATTAGAAAAATTGAGAATTATCTATTAAATTACATGAAAAATCAATTAATAATACCTGGAAGAAAATAATTCAACAATAAATTTAATGTATCAAATATTAATCTAACAAAACAGTATATCGCTATATTTAGACATGGGTTTAATGGCCAATTAAAACAACATTTACCTACTTATAAAAAATGTGCTAAGAAGATAAAGGGAGACAATAAATCAAATTATTTTTAAACTTTCTAATTGGTGAAACTATCTTGATATTTTTTTCAACAACAAGAACACATGTCGTGAAATATAAGTATCGAATTATTTAACTTGCAGATTGTCATAATTGACGAAAAAATTGTGTAAAACTTTTCAATCGATTGTTACCATAAAAGTACAAACGGCTGGACGAGCAGTAAGGTTAAACTATAAGCTCTAATTTACTTCGCGAATGCAAAGCGAGCTAAATTAACTTATTGCATGAAAATAAATAAACTTTAAGCGCTATTAAACCAATAAATTATGGAACGCTGCGTTTCCGTAATGCGCAAACTTGTTTTGATTGATTCTGATAAAACACGCTACAAATATTGAGAGTATATATAAACGGATTAACAGTTGGATTGTGGTTCGAAATTGGCAAATTTATTACTTGCAAAAAAATGCTTCAATTCAAACATGTGTTCGTGTTTTGTATTTTGTTAACAACTTTGGTGGTGGAAAACGATGCGCGACGCGGAGGCGATGTGATTATTCTTGGTGGCGGTGGACATCATCATCATCACGGACTTCCCACTATTATTGTAAGAAATTTATTTGAAATCTAATTTTCTCAGAAAGCTTTAGTTAATGAATATATGAATTCGATTATTGATTGTTTATTCTATACCAATTTGATTCAGTATTAGTTAGAATTTCGATTAATTTATGTTTTAAATATAAGAACTTGTTAAGTTATAGTGATTTTTTTGTAGAACTAAAATTTTAAAATACTTTAAACAATTAGCAGATAACTTTCGCATAATATAATTTTCACTTTCAATTTATAAATTCATTGGCCTCATTTTAACAGTTAATTAGGCTTTATCAAACTTTTTAATTTAGATTTAAAAGTTTTATATTAATAAATTCATATACTGAAATATTTTTCTTTTCCCGCTTCATTTTGGTAGTATTAAAACTTTTTTGTGTAAATTCAATGATCTCAATTTTTGATATATTTTGAGAGGACCCTTTCACCAAATGATGGGGTGGGACATGATGTCAGATAAAGTCAGGCTCTCGGTTGAAGTCTGTTCAGGTTATAATAAACTTTGTGGCGCTTCAGCCTTTAAACAATAAATATCTCAGCAAACTATGGTTACGTAATTGTTTAAACGCTTACACTCGTTAGTTTTACTTTTAATTGAACCTTAGCAAACAATTTTATTAATTCTTGGTTAAAAGTAGGTTAAAAAGTTTTGGATTTCCAATACTATAAACTGTTACTGTATTATTATTATTTCCACAAAAAATGTAATTTTAATCTAGTCCAATCTTTCTGAATTAATTAAGACAATTAGTTTGTCGCATAGAATTTATTTATCGCCTAAGATACGGATGATAGCTTTTCTAGTCTTCGAAAGATTATTTTAATAATTGTTATACAATTTATTTCAAACGTACATAACTTTGTTTTAATTACAGAAAACTGGAGGACACCACAGACACGGTGGCGATACGATAATTCTTGGGAGAAGAAAAAAATAAATCGAAATCCTCTGAGTTAATTACATGAAGAGTGGAATTTCAAAACTTAAATACAATCTAATTATTATTTTCTTGTTTTTCACATAATATGAGAGTTTATTTCCCATCAAACATTCTACACATTATATTTCATGTTTAACGATAATTAATAATACTTGAGTTACTGTATACAATACATTTTTAGGTGGTTACGTATTAACCCGGAACTATTGTTGCAAAAATTTTATATTTTTAAGTCCTAGCACTTCCATCATTAACACAATTTTTTATTCACGATAACATAAAGTGGGATAGCTTAAATTAAATACTACGATAATTAAATAAAAAGATTTTTTTACAACAATAGTTCCTGGATAATAAATAAACGCACCCTTTTTATTTTAAATACCTCAATAAATCCAAATTAATATACAAAATAAAAATTTAACTCCAAAGATAAAAATAAGTTAAAATGGGACCTCAATTACTTAATTTGACTTTTTACAGAAAGATTTTAAAACTTGGAATTTGTTAGTTAAACATATTAGTTATTCACCATTATTATACCAACTGTCTCAATTAAATTGGGAGACAATTTCATACTTGAATTTACTTCAATTATCAGATACTATGCCATAAATTGGGATGAATTGAGTAGAACAAACGGTAAAATTAGAAAATTAAAAAAGGCGTTAACTAAATAGCTTTTTATGTTGCCTTTATTCCATATGTTAACTTTTTATTACCAAAATGAGTTACCGCTATAAAATGTTTTTGTCAGGCATTATAATAAAATTTTTTACTAAAGATAAATAACCATGAAACTTTTGAGACAAAAAAAAACTTATAAAGAATGCTTAGAATTATAAATTTAATAAATCGAAAAACGTAGTTAACAAATATTGTGATTCATTTTTATCCAAACTGGTAATCAAACGCTTCTGGCTGTTTGATAGCCATAATTTTTACGTATCTCTCGGCGTACTGTCTTCACATACTTATCAACGCATATGTGCTCGTCTCTGCTCATTGTTCGCCGCACGCAACTTATCTGATAACCGTAATGCCCACCATTCACCGGTATAGATGTCTCATTTGACATTTTCATGCAACAATGCACGCAGGAGTAAGCTGGTCCAGTGTTTTGCTCGCATTTATTGTATACGTCCAGCAATTGTATATTTTTCAAACACTTCTGGGTTATCGCGCGCTTTTGTTTTAAACACGTTGGATCTAATAAAATGTTCGACCAAATAATACAGATTTAATCAATTTTTAAAAAAGGAAATACTATTTGCTTTAGATTATACGCGTTTCTTACGGCAAAGCGAGGAAAATAGTTTCCCCAATTTGTTTTTTGGAATATAATATGGTATAGAAAACGGGGTTGATTTTGTGGCAACGGCCGATGTTCCTGGGCTTGTGGTGGCAACCAATTTTTCCTCTGTTGATGTGTTAGTAATGGATGCTTCTGTCATACTCTCGGTGATTGTGGTATCAGTGGTTGTCGTCACATTTTTTCTTTTTTGCTGAGATTTCGATGTTTTGTTGGCAACCGGAGCTGATGTGGCATTTACAGTTGGAATAGTTACCACTATGATTACAGTCATTGTGTTTGTGTTATTGCTATTATCGGAATCGTCTTGGCTTTTAACGCATTTTAAAACGATAGCAATACTAACAAGAAATGCAAAACTCTTAATGATAATCATTCTTCGTTTTTGTCTTAAACAAATAATTTTAAAAATATATAGACTAATCAAAAATTAACTTAAATAAGTCTTATATATTTTTTAAACTAGTGGTAATGAAAACGTATCGAAATAATGTTGGGTTAGATGCGTGCATTGCTTTTTAAACTAATATTTGCTTATGGAAATTACTCGCGTGTTATCACACCTGTCTAATGTGAACTTTAAAAACTCAATTATTAGTCGCATCTATTGATATATGAATTATTTGCTTAACACCAATAGTGTTTCTATGCAATAAAATTTTAGACTTCAATTACCGATTATATTTAAAGCGTAATATGTAAAACGCAAGTGATGGCACTTATTAAAATATATGCTTTAATTAAGATCAATGAATCAAACAGTTAAAACTTGGTTTTTATTTTATTTTATTTTATACAAGAAAATTTATAGCGCACGCAATACTTTAGATAAATATAAATGCATAAAAAAATTAATTTAAATAAATAAGCGAGATAAATATTGTATTGACATTTATAAAATTTCTTTATTAACTAAATATGTTCATTCCTGAAATCTATATAAATATATAATCGCGTAAACAATATAAAATGCAACCGGCAATCATACAGTAACAAAAATTAAATGCTGACACATTAAACCATACGCTTTAACATCAAATAACAATTACTGTATTGTACGTTTAATGGTGAATTAGCAGTATTCTATAAAATCAATCTTCCGTATCTAATCAAAATTTTTTTTATAAAAAATTTATAAAAATAACATTCATCTAATGCTTTAACTGTTACTCAAAAAGCTATGAAAAACATGCAATAAATTTAAAAAAAACTGATACCTTTACTTTTGTTTGCTCTCATCTATTTTATGCGCTCAACAATTTATAATCTGAAAAACAAAAATTTTATTTTTTGGTGGTTGCGGTGGCGGTGGTTTAAAGTGACGCCGGATTGGCATCGATTTTTGATCGAATATAATTCATTAAATTTTCGCTACCATCTTCGCACACTTCCCTATATGCCTGCGACTCAAGACTCTGAGTCTGCCCTGCCATTCAGCAATAAATTTGAAGTCACTAATATCGTAATCACATTAGTGAGATATTCGATAGTGCATAGAAGAGATATGTCCGCCAAACTAAGTCTTGGACCGAATGCGTATTTCGTTTTCGATAACTGATCTTCCAGTAGTTAAAGCGCAGTGCACATTGTCTTCTCGTTTTCTTTATCTACCTTCAAGCTACCTTGCCACATTGGTCGCTAGCGAAACAATTTGCAAATAGTTAATTTTGCCCACTAAATTATCAAAAGAAATCGAAACTTTGAGAAAATTAAGATATTTTCTGACTTTGCAAAGTTCAGATTTATGGATTTTTTGGTATTCTGTCTGTCCGTCTGATCGCTCTCTTATGTTTAATTTGTTTTTATGTTAGAGAATTTCAATTCAAAATTAGCAAAAATAGGGTTAATATTTAACAAATTCTGGTCAAGATGGAAAAATTAGACAAAAATGGAGAAAATTTAGGTAAAAATTTGATAAGAATCTGCTACTATTTGGTGTAATAATGGGATTTTAAATCTGAAAACTCAGGTTAAAATGATAAAAATTCAAGACAATATATAAATAAAAACTTAAGTAGCATATGACGCAAAAGACCGATAATAAAATTGACTTTATCTTGATTTCAGAGGCATCTGCTGTTAATGCCGTTAGTATAATATAGAACACGGAGTACTGTGGCATATGTAATGTAAAAATTGAGTTTTTTATTAAAATAATCTAAAAAAATGGTTGAGAGCACGAAGTTTGCGAGTGACCATAAACTAATAGAAACTAACTTTTAAAAGTCATATATTATGACCGTATCAAAGGAATTCAATTAAAATAATTTTCCAATTATTTACATCTCGATATGAATAGAATATTTTGATTAGTGAATACATAGATTTATATAGCTTATGCTGTATTAACTGTATTAATATTTTTTATTGAAGTGTTTGTCTATTTTACTGTTTCTAT
>JAQIXJ010004034.1:0-11516 GCA_034700185.1 Phthiracarus laevigatus | reverse complement strand
CAAAATGATATTCGAAGTGACAAAAACTACATGTCTGCTGATATTTTGTTGTTTGTTGAAACCTGGCTGTTAGACGAAGAAGAAATTAATTTTGAAAACTTTTCTCAACTTAATCAAATTACTTCAAGAAAAGAAAGGAAAGCGTATGGATGCGCTGTGTACTCAAAAAACATTTGCAAGTTTTTATTCCAGAAAAAACATCAAGATAAGATAACATATTTTAATTGTATTGCGCTGAATATCAACGGTTACGATATTATATTAGTTTACAACTCAGCCAAATCGACAAAACTTCAATTAATAAATAATTTACAAGACTGCCTAAATTTAACTAGTCACGAGAAAGTTATAATAGTTGGTGATTTTAATTTAGATGTTTCAAGCAATAACAACAAAGATTTCCTCGAAAGTATGAAACACTGTGGTTTCCAATTAATGAACAACAATGTAACTACAAACGGTAACACTCAAATAGATTTGGTTTTCGCGCGTTCTTGTTCGATAGAGGTCAATGATTATGAGTCGATTTTCTCATATCATAAACCCTTGTGGTTTGCTCTATAAGTTGTGTATGAAGTAATTAAATTAGTTTCAATTTTAAATAAAGTTAAGTTTCAAAAATTAAGAGACTATACTTATTTATTTAAATACTGATTGCTGATTGAATCATTGCTACCTAAAGTTTCGTTTTTCGGTCACTTAATCGATTTCTTTTGATCCAAATCGGTGGATAATATAACTCCCATACCGATTGAATCAATTGCTCCTACTTGTACAACATAGAGTTCACATATAAAATACTGAGTTATCATTGTTTCATAAGATTTTGTGGTTCGGTCACTTAATCGGTTTGTTTTGATCCAAATCGGTGGATAATATCACTCCTGTACCGATTGAATCAATTGCTCCTCCTCCTTAAAAAAAGGCGAGCTTATGGATTTGAGTTTGTCCGTCCGTCCGTCCGTCCGTCTGTCTGTCTGTCACGGTGTCCGCAGCCTTTCCAGTTTGGCTTTTTTTAGTATTTTAGTTTTGTAAATTTTTGTTTAAAAATAAATGATATCTACTAAAAAGTGAGCTCTCTTTGAATGTGTCTTTCTTGTTGCTATATTTTCTTTGACACGTTATAATAGTTCGGTAATTAAAAGCATAGTTTATGATGTTATTAATTAATAAAAGTTTACATTGTTTGTTTAATAAAATCTAATTGTTAAGTAGTAAATATATATTGTATAAAAAACATATAGTGTAAGCGCTTTCGTTATACGTATGTATTCCACTCTTCCAGAAGTTACTTCTAAAAGTTATTTTATTAATCAGTTTTTCTTCAAATAACAGTGATGGACTACATACTAGAAAAAGACAAAAATTTATCTCTGCAATCAAAAATAGTGGGCAATCACCAGGTATTGATGCATCAAACATTTGATTCTTCTTCATCAACACAAAGGATAAACTATACTTTGCAATCAAATTTAGTAAATACTCAGTTATGTAAGTTCAAAAGTTACACTAATATTAATGATGCAAAAGTTATCAAAAAACTGATATGTCGCATAACTTTTTGTGCGTTTACATGAGAACAATTGTGTAATAAAACTATTGTATTTTAAGCAAAATCAGGTAGCTGTGAGGAGTTTGGATCTGTGTCATTAACTCATAGAAAAACATTAACATTGACAAATGAAGCGTGAGTATTTTCAAATCTTTAATTATTTAAAATAATTATTATTGTTTCTAATAGCTATCGGGAACGTCGCAGAAGAAACAATCAGTCTGCAAAACGATCTCGAAAACGTAAAAAGATTGAAGAACAACAAATCAGCAATATGGTTCTGCTTTTAGAACAAAAAAACAAGGAATTGAAAACAGAACTCGAGGGATTAGAAAGAGAAATCCAATTTCATAGGTTAATTATATAATATTTAAACTTTTTTCAATAGAATTAAATCGTCTATTAATTTTTTAGAGAACTGATTTTCAATTGTAATCCGAGGAAAAAACACTACGATAATTAGAACATAAAATCAGATATAATTAATAAACTTGCCAATAATTTTAAATAATCACGATATATTATTTTTTTCATTTTTATTGTTTAGATGAACATTTGATTAAAAACATTTACAGTAGTTTGAAACCGTTGTTCTAAATAGTAATTTAATTATAATTTTGTTGAAAAATAAAACTATTATGATAAACCTAAATATAACATAATTAAAAGTTTTTTTTTCTGTTATAAAATGAAATCCCATCAATTAAATAAAAGTAGACTTTAACATTTAGTTTGAAACGAACACCAAATGTTAGTAAAGTGGTATAACATCTTTTCTTGTTTATTACAATTATTTATATTTCAAAAACAATTACTGAAAACTTCAAATATAAAATTGTTCGTTTTGTACAAAGTTATATTTATTTAAAGTTATTTTCTCCTTATAACTGGTAAAATTTGAGAAAAAGCTGCAAAAAATAGTTTACACTTCAACTGATAGTCATTATATTATGTAATATTTTTTCTTTTTTTTCGTATTATGATTTGAAGTATAAGATTATTGATAAATCTTTTTTATAATTAATTTAAAATTTGTAACTATTCTAATCTTGTTATAACATGTTATTATAATAAAGCAAAAAGTGATTTATTTTCAATCGATATATATCAATATCAATAGAAAAACAAAATCCAAAATTTCAATTAAATTATTTGGTGACAAGAGCCTTGCTATTAAATAACATGAACAATTACTAAAACAATCTCATAACGTGAATGAATTAAACGAACAACACTAACTAAAAATAATCTATAAGTCGGTTATCTTTTAAAAATTCTTCTTGTTAATATTTATTTAATGTTTTGTACAAAAACAAATAACTGGTTTATGCGATAGTCTTATAATCATATATAAGGTCTGGTGAAAACTATGTTTATAATTGTTCGTTAATGAAATTCATAGCTTAAATACTCAAATTGACTTCAACGTTAATGAAATTCATAAAAGATTCTACATGTTAAGCATATTATGTTTGTAAATGTTATAATCCTTCACAATATTTAAACCTTTAAATTTGAAGTTTTCAATTTTAAAACTATATTTTGTAAATTCAAGTCAAAAAAAACTAATAAATATTCTATTTAGAAATGAAATGAACAAATGATAAAAATAAATACAAAGTTTATTTTTATTACATTTTGAAGCAAACTATATTAAATTTATTATACAAAGTAAATACTTTAATTGAGATAAAACTTTATTTTTTATAACTTCTTTAGTGTATACAAAATTCGTTTACCCTGTTTTGACAAATGTATATAGAAATTTAAAGCGACCAAACGAATAATTTGTAATAAAAGTTTTTATTATCTGTTATACTTGAAAAATGTTGTTTTTCAAAGACAATAATCCATCACATTACTCTTTTATTAAGGTCTTTTTATTACTTACAACAAATATTGCATAGACAATAATATTAAAAAACAGCAAAAATTATAAAATAGCATACAGGTTTTAATTTTTAGTTCTTATCTTGCTCAACTATTGATAGATAACTGTTTGAAAATATAAATTGTTGTTTTAATCATGTTTTAGATACAATAATATTAGTAGAACGTTTTGAACTAAAATTATTTAAACCAATCATAAATATAATAGTACAAAGTTGTAGTTTTACAGGCTCATGACAAAAAAAATTGACGTAGTAGTTTACATAAAAAGCGTGTGTATTAATGATTCAAAATATAGTGTGACTAAAACGTTTTAATTTAATCTAACTAAATATGTTTATTTACTGATTTACAAAAAAATTACTTCATTATGTTTTTGTTATTGTTATATATCTGATATTGCTGTCTTTAAATAAATAATAAAAACATGACTTGTCAATGATTACGGTTACTGCGCTCAGTAAAACTGCAACGCTAAAAACAATATTCTCATGATTATGACGTAAGCATATCAAATTATTAAATAATGAATAACTTTTTTGATTTGTTGAAGCTAAATATATGTTCCTATGTTTTATCGACAGCGCTGAACTTATTCAGTTTTCTCAAGTACTTGACCCACATTCACACAAACATTTAATCAACTAACACAATGAGTTTTTGCAGTAACGAAGAGTGTAATTACAACTTCAAGAATCGAAACATCAATGATACTAAAAAATGTTCCTCTTCGTTTATGGTCATGGTTTGCGCTCATGATTTATGTGAGTTTTGCGTTCTTAACATTTGTCAACAAAAACGTTTATTTATTGATTGTTCGATTTGTGGTGAAACCACACCTATCACACAAAATTTTCAACAATTATTTATTGCAGCAGCTAATGATATTCAGAAATGGCATGAAAACATAGCAAACGCACGTATTTTACAATTCAAGTCAGAAACTCTACCATTAGATTTTTATTCGATTACCAATGCTATCCAGAATGGCTATATTACTGCTAAAAAAACCGCTGAAACAGTTGATATGGACATGGAAGAAAATAATTATGTATCAATTTGTGATGAAAAAAGAACTAAAAACTCGTTATCAGAAATTGATCGATCTTTATCGATACTTTCATTAAAATCAGAGAAAATATTGCCAAATGAATTTAAAAAATTGGTAGACGAAGGTTTTAAATTGTCAACAAAACTATCACAAAAGCAAGAATTCCTTGAAAAAACTTCATATGAAACAAAATATTTGTTTATCAAACTTAGATTGGATGCCATGGAACGAATCCATCGAATGCATGCGATTTTGCAATTGAGAGAAAATGAATTATTAAATGAGCTTAACAAACGAGAAAATGATTTTATTAACGAATTGGAAATGTTGCAGAAAACGATAATAAGCAAAAAAACTGATTTAAAGGAAACACTTACAAGATGCATTGAACTTCAGAGCGTTAGTGAATTGCGTACGCTAAACTTGTAAGTCAAAAAAATAAACAGATATGACTTTCAAGAAGTTAATTAAACAAAGTTTTGACCACAAAATCGAGTTCAATATAACTTTAGAAAATGATTTGAAGAAATATGGATCTGTCACGCGTTTTGTCGTTTCTTTCTTGAATAAAATAGAATGCATGCCATCTTATAGTGAAACTGATAGTTTCAGTAACGATGAGGGGGCATTAGACTCAATAACAATTACACAAGAACCACATTCATCTGTGAAAAATTAACTCGTAAATGTGTACCAAATTAATAATTTATATAACTTTTATGTGCAGAAAGTTTCAGATTTAGAGCGTCTGAAAGAATTAAAACGCAATTTAAACAATATTTGTTCTTCACCTTTTCACCATCCGCCAACAATCGATTTATTGCAATACAAACAAAAATATTTCGTATACTCAGCGAAATTTAAATGCTGGTGTAGAGCTAAATTAACTTTTTTTAACCGACATGAAAGAAATGATGAAGACTTCTTAGATCATATGTTTCTATTGATTACGGTTACGAAGAAAAATTTATTAATTAGTACAATGTTCGAGAAAAGCGTCAAGACTTGTTTGATTTAACGATTTGGCCATTGTTTGCAAAAAAATGCAATCTATATAATATAAAGCCAATAAGCATCGAAAGCAAAGTTATGGATTATAGGACTAAATTATTTAGAAACTACACTATCGGCAGAAAGTTGGTAATGTTTCTTATAGAAACAACCGTCGACACATAATTCGTGAAACTTCCTCATTATGAATTTCTAACCGTTAGTTATGCACATCAAACTTTAATTCAAATTCTCTTACAAAACTCATTGATGACTACAATTGAATCCAAAGAAAACTTTTTAAGTTATGTGAAAGTAAAGATCAATCCACTAAAATATCCAGAAAACAATGAATTGTACTCAAATATCAAAGAATGCTCCGTTTTAATAACACATATCGTAACACCAGACTTATTTTATATTCAGTTGAAACGTTTAAATAACTCAATTCTACGATTATCAGAAGCAATAAAAACCTTTTATGGTAACTCTAAAAATAACACAAAATATACCTACTATTGTCCAGAAACAAAAACACCATGTGCTGCTTTACATACCGATGGAGAATATTATCGAGTCGTAGTGACTAAAATTATTGACCTTTATGCTGTTGAAGTCTTTTTTGTGGATATCGGAATTAGTAGAAAAATTTATAAAATACACTTACGTATGCTCAAAAATGAGTTCATCACCGATTTACCACCACAAGCAATAGCTTGTGGCCTTATACACGTAGAACCAGCATTTGGGTTTAAATGGAGTCAGCAAGCAATTGACTATTTCAACAACTTTGTTTTCAATGATAGTGGACCTCAAATTTTTACCATTACTGAGCACGGAAACGAAACGTGTTTAACGAACCAACGAAAACTTCTTGTCGTTTTGAAAAAAGTAGATGGCGTCGTTGTTTCAACATTAAACTGTGAACTCGCTAGCAAATTGTTTGCTACTTCCAGTGGGCCACTTTCAGTTGATAATGAACCAGTACCAGGTACTTCGCACGATTTGGAACAATCAATAAGTAAATCAGACTCTAAAGCTCATAATAAATTCAAAATCAGTTTTAAATTATCAGCATTTGTAGCCGTAAAAGAAATGATAGTTCGAAATCGACTATCAAAGGTTAACAAACGTTCATCACTTATTAAAGTAATTCCATTCGCGATAATAAATCCCTGGGAAATATATGTTCAATTAGATAATATTGACCTACGGAAACGTTTTAACAATTTGATAAAAGAATTGCAAAACAAACAAGGAACACTTTTGCAAATGGAAAAGACCAGAGGCAATCTTTGTGTATTCAAATCTGGAGACAAACTGTTAAGGGGTCGAGTGATTAATTATTTAAGTAGTCCAGCATTATGTTTAGTACATGCAATTGATTATGGTACTGAACATCAAGTGAAAGTATCAGATTTGCGACAGGTGCCAAAATGTTTTGATAATTATGGTTCATTTGCTTTAAAAGTCACAATGCCATACCTTAAACCAGTTAGTGGTTACGAAAACTCATGGTCAGAACCAGCAATAACAGCTCTCGCTACTGTCATCAAAAATTTTGAAACAGAACTATATATTCTTGTTAATGATATCGAGATAAAAGTAGAGCCGATATCAGTCTCACTCTATGGTCGAGCAACTCCTACACCAGGTGCTTTTGAAAAACAAAATGTCGTTTACGTTAACATTGGCGATATTCTAGTGGAAGATGGTTTTGCAACATCTGATAGAGTTTCTAGCGAGGAAGAAGAGATAAATGATGAAAACATCATACAATTTAAATACAATATTTTACGAACTTTACAACAAAAATATGCACACCCTCTTAGCATTACTCAAAATGGTAGTTTTCAGTATAAAAAAGAAGTTTATCCTTTCGAGTGTGAATTCATTGGAATACCAACTGACATTACTGACGATTTTTCTCTTTCATTCCGATATTTTAACACTAAACTTATGGATATTGAGCAACCTATAAAAATTATTGAGAACAACATCGAAAACTTACGTAAAGAAAGAGACGTTTTGCCATATAAGGGAGACTATCGGAAAAATACCGCATGTACTGCTCTCTTTCATTACGATTCCACTTGGAATCGAGCAGAAATATTAGGATTCTCTCATAAACCCAATGAAACGAACTCCGATATTGACATTCATTTTGTCGACTATGGCCATATCAACCATGTTTTAGCAGAGGATTTAAGTTCAGATATTTTTGGTTATAACATTCCTAAGTTGGCTTTAAAATGTAAATTAATCAATTTGAACCCAGTGAACAATGAAGCTAAAGAAAAAATATATGATATTATTCAAAGTAGTGTGTTTGACAAAAAATGTAAGTTTGTTTGGGAAAATCATCCGGATTTACCAATGAAAGCTACATTAATGGTTCCTGATAGTAACACTGATGATAAATTTACACCATTGAAATGTATACTAAACGATCTGATAAACAATGAGAATTTTGATAATAGACCAAAAGAAGTTGAAAAAGTGTTATGTTACTGCGATTGCGGTCGATTCAAATCATATTCTATTAAATTTGAAACAAATACGTTCTACAAGTTAGTTGTTTCGTTCCCTGTAGCATATAATTACGTTTTTTTACAAGCACAAGAAATTTTTAGGCCAAGGAATGAAAAAGATAAAATAATTAATAAGGAACACGACGAGTTTATAACTTCTTTAACAAACATAAGAAAGTATATCGATAACTTTAAAAAAATGAAATTTGTAATCGCAAACAGTCCTTGTTTAGCGCAGTATGAGGACGACATGTGGTATCGAGGTTTAGTTGTGAAAGTATTTGAAAATGAGACTGCCGAAATATTTTTTATAGACTATGGAAATATAAACATTATTAGTTTTGATAGGCTTAAAGAAATTACTGCCAAATATTTAAAACCATCAGCACATTCTTTCTTATGCGTTTTATATAATATCAAGCCGTACAGCAACGGTTCTTGGCGAGCTAATAATAATGAGCTTAGCAAAAAATTGTTTGATGCACTGTCTGGATTGGATCCTAATAAGCTTATTGGAAAGTTCAAGAAATGTGATTCATGGCCCTATGAAATTGAATTATTTTTGAAAGAAGATTGCGATGAAACTAATTGCGAAGGATATAAAAATGCATTTCAGGATATGGTCGATGGCAACTTACTTGAATATGTCACAAAATAAATCAACATTGTATAATCAAAAATAGTAGTTACAACTTAAGCCGATATAAGTGCATTCGCAGTTTAAAAAATTATTATATAATTTTAATGAGATATCATTTTTAAAATGACTGCTAAAAAGAAATTTAATCTCTATTTGTATTTAAGCTTTAAAATTAATCTTTGAATTTGAAATTGACAACATTTTTTTTATATTTAAGTTAGTGTTGTTAGGTTTTCTAAATGCATGAATACTAAAGTTTTTTTGATTTATAAACTCGATTGTTTTATACATCGAAAAAAAGCTGATATTAAAGAAATTTTGTAATAGTTTTTCTGAAACCAGTTAATAAAAACACATATACAAAAATAAAATCTACATTACGAAAAACAATATTTTTATCTTATTTATTGTATAAAATAAAATATAAAAGTTCTCTATATAAATAAAAACAACGAATTCCAAATTTTCATTAAATTTTTACTTTGTAAATTAAAAAATCTATGTGGCTATCTTTCTGTAACTCGGAAACACCGTTTAATTTAATTATATTGTCAAAAAATCCTTAATGAAAAAACCTATAAACATTGTAATTCCATTTCGCGAATCTGAAATACTGTAATATGGTTAAAATATGAATACTTTTGAGGTTCCTTCATATGATTCTCTATTTTCCCATTAACACATTTTTAATCAACTTTATGACAAAATAAAGTAAGTTTTATAAATGTAAATATTTAAAAAAGATATTAATTTTAAACTGTCATTTTAAAAAAAATCTAAGTGATATTTTTTAATTTTTAATATATAATATATTGCTATTTTTATATGCTAGAATTTTGACTCTTTTATAAAGTTTCTTTGTATTGGTTTTTTGTAGACTGTACAACTATTTACGGAAAATTCTATATAAATAATTTTGAATTACCGGGTAGAAACGAAAAAAGTATGTTTGCGAAGCTTGACACAAAAATATATTCATAATTTCCTTTATTCTTACAATTTTATACTAGATTTTGTCAGTTTTGACCTAATTATTCCGTATTTTAGTCATTTAACACAAAATTTAAGCAATATTTTGCATTTATTAAACCAATTGTTCCATATTATTAGTGAATTTTGACCCAATTTTAGACATTTTAGACACTAGATTGGCTAATTTTTTAATCAATATATCACCAATTTTGTTAATTTTTGCCTGATTTTTGTGATCTAATAAAGTCTGAACACAGAGTTAGAGTCACAAAAATCCCAAATCCATTAGATGATATTGTCAGTGTTTGCTTAAAATTTTAAGTATAAGTTTCATTATAAATGTTTCTACATTAGTAAAATAAAAGAATAACTTATCGCTTATAAATTTTTTTATCTGACTGCAAATTTGTCAGATATATGGATTTGACTATGTCTGTCTGTCTGTGCACACTCTTATGTTAATTAAGGGATTTCGATCTTTACTCTAATTAAGGGATTTTACCGCCTTCTTACTTTAATTAAGGAATATTGAACTATTTTTTATCTGACTGCAAATTTGTCAGATATATGGATTTGACTATGTCCGTCCGTCTGTCTGTATGTGCACACTCATACTCTAATAAAGGGATTTTGATCTTTACTCTTATAATGAGATTTTACCAACTTCTTACTTTAATAAAGGGATTTTCACCTATTTCTTATACTAATAAAGGGATTTTGATCTTTACTCTAATTAAGGGAATTGGATTAATTTCTTACTTTAGTAAAGGGATTTTGAACTATTTCTTATTCTAATTAATGGAAATTATTAGTCCAAAAGGACAAAATAAACGGTCAAAAATACATAAAGTTTGATGAAAATTGGCTTTTAAGGGGTCAAAAATGGTAAAAATTGTGTCGAAATAAGCAAGAATCTGATAAAAATAGCCAAAATTTAGGCTAAAAATGAGTGGCATATGCAACTTTTTGTTGTAAAATTATCAAAAAACTCCACAAAACTGGCCAAAATATACAAATTTAGGCAAAATTGGTGAAAATTAATAATAAAAATTGAGTGGCATATGCCGGTTTTGACATAAAAATAGCATTATTCCAGACTCAAAATGGCAAAAAATACCGTAAAACTAGCCAAAATGAGAAAAATTAGGCTAAAATGATAAAATTTGAATAATACCAAAAGTGGCATATGCCGGTTTTTGCTATAAAAATATTGAATTTTAGACTAAAAATGGTAAAAAACTACATATAATCTGGCCGAAATGGGAAAACTAGGAAATTCTGTCTTTCCCTCTGTCTGTTTGACCGTTCATCCGAACTCTTATACTAATCAAGTGATTTTGATCTTTACTTAAATAAAAAGAACTTAAGCAAATTCTTATTATAATTAGAAGATTATAATAATTTTCTAAGTTATTAAAAGGATTTTGACCTATTTCTTATGCTATTTATGGTGAAAAATTACAAAATATAGGGTTAAGTTAACAATTAAAATGCTTAAAATCGGGCAAATAAGGTATAAATAATGCAAAATTTCTGGTTTAATTTTTTAAAAACTGTATATATATAAATAAAAAGGGCCATATACAGCTATAAAACTTATCAAAATGGAAAATTTAGTTTAACTTTAAAACGCTAATTTATTGGATAACCGTTTTGCGTGTGAGAAACGGGTTTACAATGATAATGATCGTTTTTTACATATCTTTATAATGTGATTAATTATTAAAAACTCAATATTTTGATTTTTATAACAATGTATAAAATAAAATGTATATAACTTTTCAACTCTAAAGTACTTACAATAAAGTACAGTTAGTAAACTTCCAACTATATTCGAATCGGTTAAATATTGTGAATAATTCACAATATCGAACTCTATGTTATTGGATT
>JAQIXJ010004033.1:0-11518 GCA_034700185.1 Phthiracarus laevigatus | reverse complement strand
CTGTATAATTAAAATAATGAAGTTTCGCCTTTTCGTGATAAATTAATTATAATATCTTATAATAAGGAATTTTATTTAAGATATTGCAGATAATTATAAATAATTGTAGCAGTTGTAAAATTTGCGAAAGTAATTTTGAACGTTTTTTATAATATTTCAGCCACTACTGTATAACTGTTTTTTTTCAAATGTTTTCCCCTAAAATTTTACGATTCTAAACTCAATTTCTGTTTAGATTCAATTTAAAACTATTAATTTATTTTTATTGAGTCTTGAGTTAATATGGTGACTATATTACAAAATTTTAGTACTTTACAAAAGTTGAGAAAAATTTTAAATAAAACGAAACGAAACTTAACTACAAAGAAAATTGCCATAAGTAATAAACCCTTTTAAATCAATACTACAACTATGAGCATAAAATAATAAGAGGACATTATGCTCTAAGATGTAAATATAAAAAACTCTATAATTGCAAATGAAGTCTATTAGTCTAAAGATAACATTGTTATGCATTAATAGTCTGTGTTTGTGTATCGCTGTATTTCGTATCCGCGCCCATCTCCACTATGATGCTATTGACCAATGTGTGCCACGCAGGGTGTCCCAGACTTTTAAGGTCTGGAGGGGTCTTATTTCGGATTTTTTCAAAATTCAAGGGGAGGTCAAACTCATCGGATTTAAGCGACAATTTTTTGATTTTTCGGGGAAAAAGTGCCATTTTCATGAGAAAATTGCTATTTTATGACTTCAGATTATGGGGGAGGTATACCCCAAAGAGATCCTCCCATTTGGGACACCCTGGTGTCACGCATCACTCAAATATACATCTCTGATAGCTTCACCGTATCAGTTATAGTTTCCACCTAATAATTTATATTGAAGATATCCACGAAATTACCCGTTTCTTGAAAACATTTTCACAGTGATGTGGGATTTTTTGGTTTATAACTGTCAATCAAAGCAGATAAAAAGCTTAAATTGTATTTTGTTTGAAAACTTTTTTGTATCTTCCATCATAAAATATTACTATACACAGACATCTATGCAGTAAATATATATATGTTATGATTTATTTTTAATGCTAACCCTCTAAAGCGTAAATTATATGGGATGGAGATTGAAATTTCGCAGCACATGTTTATCGCGAAAAAAGCTACAATTTTTCGAAAGTAAACTCAAGTTTGTGCATCATTCTAAATAGTATTACGAGTGTATATAAAACCATATCACATTTAATCTAAAATTAAATTATTGAATCTAAAATATTTTTAAAAAGAAACTGAAAGTCAATAATTTATTTGTGTGTCATATTAGCTATATTTGATTTCAATTGACAAAAAAAATTATGTTACTCGTAAAAAATAGAATTTTGCTGTAAAATTGATTTATTTCTTCGAATTTTGCTGTAAATGCCAAAATTTCGAAGATATAAACCAATTTTTATATTAAGAATTTATTTTATAGCTAATAATTTAAAGTGATTCTACTTATCTTATATCAAATAACATTATTTATTTTGGTCAATGAAAAAAAGCATTTCTTAAAAGCCAAAATGTACTTAAAATCTAACGTAATGAATGCCAAGCTTATAAGTTATAACGAATAAAATAAATAAAATTGAAACGAAGATGTGAATCGTAAGTCCTTTTATTAAGATTCAATTAATATGCGCTTAATTTTTACGCATAAATTATGTTCAAAAATAAATAATAAACTATTTAATTGTACCAACAAAATATTTTGTAGATGCGCATTGAGAGTTTTATACATAAAGCTGTTGTCATTGTTTACTTGTAAAGCTGGACAAGTATTGATTCGGAGGATGCGGGGGTGTATGATATTGTATTAGTTTTCGGCAAATACTTGCCGTGGGGCTTTAATTTATATTAGATATCACAATATTGCTAACGGTAAGTTTGAATACTGTATAACAGCGTGTCTCAGAGGGGGCTGGCCCGGGGTAACCTCCTCCAAGAATTCTCGAGAAGTTGACCCCCTACCTAAAAATGAAAATGAACAATTCAATGTAATTTTAATGTTTTTTGCCGATGACAGAAAAATTGTCGTTTAAATCCGGGTAGTTTGAACTCCCCTTAAAATTTTGTAAAGTCCGAAAGTAACCCCTCCCCACTCCGGCACACTCTGTCACACCTGCTGTAATATATCAAAGTGAACAAATTATGACCATTCTTAGCCAATGATTGAGAAGAAATGTGTTTATTTTGCAAAAATGAAATTTTTACGCGTCAAATTCAATACTTATATTATATAGAGTTCTTTGTGATTTTATATCCTAGAAATTAAAATATGTTACGCATTTTTATGGAAATATTTAATAAGAATATCTAAGAATTATTAAATTATGAAAGGAAATGAATTATTATTCAGTAACTCATTCTGTGAATTAACTTATCGGTCACAGAGTAATAATATGTATGAAATGCTTACTCCACGAGAATAACCATACGGATTTGAATAGTAATTTCGCATAAAACCCATTATTATATTTACTGTAAAATATAAGTTTAACTTAGAAAAACACAAAAAGGTCTTTTGTAAAAAAATGAATATATTTTCCGTATCGATATAAGTAAAAGTCAGCGTTATATAGCAATACATTGTTTCTATTGAGCATTAAAAATAATTATTAACTAACTCAATGTCTAGACAAATAATTTGAAAATATTTGTTAATATGTTCAGAGATACAAAAGTTATTTTTTAAAAACAAATATAATTTAATCAATAGTTAGATAAAAACAAATATTCGTTTATATGCAGACTCGAAGAACTATTCGAAGCATAACAAAAATTTACATAACAGTAATACCAATAGGGACTCAAACTAATGAACTCAATTTACTCATGTGCTCGAAACTTCTTAACTAATCATTAACTAATCTAATAGAGAATCTGGTAATAAATGTTTCTTATAACAAAAAAGGCGAAAAAAGTTTAGCACTAATGCATCGATCATTTTTTGTTAGTTACATTAAATTAGTTCACATACTTTTTTGTATAGATACTTATTTGGGCATACATTTTTTGCAATATTACCTCCTAAAGAATTTGTTTTTTTTGTAACATTTTATTATTTTATCAAATTGAACTAAAAGCTGGTTATTTGAATTTTTAAAGTTTTTAAAAATGGTAAGATAGTTGAAAAATTCACAAGAACTTTAAAACTGTACCAAAGAGAGGAAAAATTTAAATATCTTGAAAATATCTTATTAATTGTTAAATAAAGAATAGGGATTAGAGTAAGGTCCAGCTCAAGCCAGCTCATATTCTAATGTGTGTTAGCTTAAGTTTAGCCTAGCTTTAGGAGCTTAAAATGAAACGAGTAAAATAAAATACAATAGTTTCTTCAAAACAAATCTTGGAACGTTATAACTTATTCATTAATAATTTTTTAATTTTTATAATACATATTTACTGTTATTACTTTAAAAGGTTTAAAGGAACGTTATTTATGCTATTATTATTAATTTTTAACTTAGAAAAAACTTTAATTTAATTTTGACTATAAAATGAAAATAAACATTTAAATACATTGTTGTAATCAGATAATAAGAAACCATAAAATTAATTTGAAAAACATGTTATAACTCGTAAAACGTATGTTCATAAAAATTAAACAGCACATCATAAGCCACATAATTGCACACAATTTAAAGCTCGATTTTCCGTAACATCGAGCGTAAAATTTTAAACGAGTTTATAAAAAAAATATATTTTATGGCCTTTTAGAAGTTTGTGGAAGCAATAGATAAATTATAACAAAAAATTACTTTATCCTCATACATGTCACGTTTACGAATGGAATACTGGAAAAATATAAAAAAAAATAAGTTAAGTTGGAATGAGTGAATCGTTTTCCATTAAAATTCAAAATCAAACCCCAAAAAAATTATATCATGTTTTTAATGCGCCGCTATTTCGCTCGCTTTTTATTTTAGATTAAAGCCGAACAAAAAAATGAATAATTTAAAACTCATTCGCGCGTTATATACGAATTTCATACCTTTTTTATTGGTGTGAAAGCTGTCTTCCTTTGGCACATATTGGATATCATATATAAGCGTTGTGTTCGGCAATAGTGTTCGATCCTTATTGATCCGATAGACAGCATATTTGAACGCCAATTCTGTTTGACTATCCTTCTGGTCTTCAGTGAATATTGCACCTAATATTTTATTCATTGGATTTTAGACACTAATCAATTATTTGTTTTTCGCTAATATAGTACTGTTGTACACGAAAAGTATCGTTAAAAATTAAATTTAATAAAAAAAAGTTATTTGAAACAAAAATAATAAAAACTAATCTTTAATCAAATAATAATAATGGATTATACAGTATTTCCAAAACATAAAACTTTATCAATTATTTGTGTACTTTTGGAATACAGTAAAAAAAAAACAAAATGAAATTTTAATGGCAAAAAAGTTCATTTAAAGGATTTTCGTTTTCATCAACACATAATTAGTTCTGTTTATTTAACTTTACCGATTGACACAGTATTTGGATTATTTTTTTGAGCAATAGTTAATTGAATATATGATAAATAGTGGCAAACAACCGAAATTAGAAAGTTTCGAACGAAACTCATTTTCGCTTTTATGATTAATACAAACACACGCACATAACACGGCAACACATCAATGAATACAAATAGACAGTCGGTATCAGTAGTGCGGACATCGAAATAGATATAGGAATTTAGTTGAACTTATCCGTAACACTGCATATTCTGTTTGTGGCAGCAAACAACTATTGAAATGATGAAATGAGTGTGAGAGTGATGCGCGAGTGCTTCCAAGTCTGAGCATAAAAGTACAATCGCGCCCCAGTCATAACATGGTTAATATGAATGTCTTTTCTATCACACCTATTGAATCGAAAGTTTTTCATTTTTAATCACAACTTAGTAATTGGAAATCGTTTCTCGCGAAGAATTTCTTAACAAATTATTAATTCAATAACTTTTATAACTTAAACACCGCTTAACGGTGTCGACTGTACATTACTATTTTAATTTGTTTCGGGTGCGCATGGGTTTTACATAGTGTGTACTGTTGTCCTCATACACGCACACATCGCTAAGACTTTCGCTGCCAGAAACAGAATATGTATAGTTTAAGATAAGTTAAACTGAATCCAATGTATTTTGATGTGACCCTAAATGCGATCCGATTCTTCATTCATGTGTTGTGCCGTAGTTTACAAAAGTTATGAGTGTTTTCGTATTTTTATTCTAAGACGCGATGAGTTTTACTGATCATTTTCTTCTAATCGCACTTATTTGCCTCTATTTGTCACGTACACGATTAACCAATGCGCAGATAAAGAATAAAAAATCGGTGTCGATTGGTATTTATAAATTTCATTTTGATCTATGCGTTACGAATTGATTTAAAGTTTTATGCTTTTTGATGATTTATAATCATTAATGTTTTCTTTATTTTATTTTCCGAAATAAATAATTCAATGATCTTTGCACAACTTTATTGTTAGATCAAATATTTATCAGTGTGTGTGTGATTTGCTAATTGATGAACACGCACCCAAACACATACGCACGCATACATTTTATTCAATAGATAGGTCTTATTAGATTAAATTTTGTGCGACGCAATTAAAGTTTAATGGATAAAAATGTATAAATAAAATATCACTTTAATTAATGAAACGAAAACAAAAACTTATTATTAGGTGCAATATTCACTGAAGATGAGCGCGACAGTCCAACCGAGTCAGCATTCAAGTACGCGGTTGATCGGATTAATCGAGACCCGACACTATTGCCCAACACGTCGCTAGTATACGATATCCAATATGTGCCGAAAGACGACAGCTTTCACGCCAGCAAAAAGGGTATGATTTTTGTGCATTAGTGAGTGAATTCGCCAGTTGAGCGTGCATTTTCTATTTCGAGCAACGCTCTAATTATCCGAAGCGATAATCAGTGCCAAAAATGCTTGTTTTATTAAGTCACTGGCGGAGTCAGTGAGTAGTTTTAATGTGAGTAGTTATTGCGAATGTTCGTATTACGAATGTTTTTAGATTTACTACCGAGAAAAATATTGTGCTTTCTGCGAATTATTAAGGTTTAAAAATAGTAGTTTCGATTTTTTAAATCAAGAATATGTGTGAATAAAGCTATTCTATTTTTAAAAAATTTATTGTATACAAAACTTGTTGGAAAAAAAACAGTGCGTAATAACAATTGCGAAAATTTTATGCAAATTTCGTGTCTTTATAAGAGAAGAAATCTTATTAAAGTTTTTTTTGTATACAAGCTTTTTATTTTGTACGCTTTTCTATGCTTTCGTCGATAAAAAAAGGAACACTTTGACACACGCGAAATGTTTAGAGAACTGATTGCAATATAGAAATCGCTTTCCAACCGAAAAGTTGTGGAAATTTTTTTTAATACATACATAATTTATTTTTTATGTATATGTGGTGTATCATCTTTTTTCTAAAGCAAAATCGCATTTAAAATACGCGAATAAATATTTCAAAGCGCAACACACGAAACTCTTAAAATGATTTTTTCCTCTCCTGTAAACAACGATTAGGGATTTTTTCCCCATTAATCATTCCGTTTAAAATTGATTGCTTGGGACCACACTAACAAATAAATCGATGTTTTCTGTGTTTGTGTTTGCATGTGTTTCTCGCCTGTTTGTTTTGTATGCAGTTATTCGTGCAGTTATTATGTAATCTTTTCCATCGAAACCATAATTAACGCCAATCGAATTGTTCGCTTGCATTTATAGCATAAAGAAATGAAATTCCGAAACTAGATTCTGGGGAATAGATTTTTTATTTTTATTGTTTTTTGATATGACATTAAAAAATTGTCAAAAATTGCATTGGTTTTTTGATCGTAAATTCGAGAACGAAATCGTCGGGAAAACAATCTTCTATATAAACTTTATATATACAATCACCACCGCAACAACAACAAAAATAGCGCATAGGCATAAAATGATTGATTGTTATTCACGGATATTCTATGGGAATAAGTATGGGATAAGTCCACTGTAATAAACAATATGGATTGATAGAAATTGTTAGTTACTGGCGCACAAGAGAGCGAAGGACAGGATAATGGTTTCAATAGCATTGCCTACGTTTATCGTAATTGATTATAATTCAAGTTCGAGAGTATCCCAATAAGTCTTCGCCAAACATACAAAAAATCACGGTAAAAGGGCATCCATTGTCAAAAATAACGTATTTATCTGGTAAATTAACAAGTCATGGGGTATTAGAATTTAATTCATCATAGTTTGATAGGTTATTAATTTAAAAATTATTCATATAACCCTGCGAACAATAGAGTCGTGTGCTTTGATTAATGGTTTAACGGGTCGTTAGCTCTAATTTATTTTCTGCGAAAAATGAAAGTTCAAACTGAATCTTCTGCACTTTCGAAAATAATAAAAATTTTCGCAGTGGTTGTACTATATACGCCAGTATTGTTGTAGAAAATAATTACTTTATTGTTCAAACATTTATTGTTGTAAAAAATACGTTATAAAGTAAATCAAAAGACTAGTATTACATATACTTATATACAAAGTATACCCAATCCTAACCTAACCAAACATAACCAAACCAAACCAAAACCTAACCTAAACATAACTTAACCTAATCTAACCTAATTGGGATTTCACAACAATGTTAAATAATGTTTCCCATAAAAACGTTAATAAAACAAAAAATAGATCGCATCCAAAACAATTCATTAGATTTAAATTTAAATGTATCATAAAACGTTAAATGGATCATATAAACTAACCTAACCAAACCAAACATAAACCTAACCTAACAAATTGCTTTTTGTTTGTATTTAGCATGCATTTCTAACAATATATTTTTAATAAACTTTTTTTGTATTTTATTATATTGTTTGAGTTTACATTAGTGGAGCCGGTGTTCTATACATCAGCCTAAAAAACTTATATTTAAAGTTAATAATATATAAAGTATTTAAGGTGTTCTGCTTTCTTAAATTTGAAATAAAGAAAATTACTTTATACATTAACCATCATAAATTGCATTATTTGAATTATAAGAATAAAGCATAGCTGTCATATTTGAAAGTGTTCGAAATCATAGCCGGATATTCTTCATCGCAATCTATTGGTATCAAAAAAAATAAATGACAAAATCATAAAACAGTCACGAAATAATTATTGCCAGATATTCATCATTTTTTGATATTAAAAATCGGAATAGTTAATCGAAATCTATGTATATTTAGTCAAATATATTTGTGTAAAGAATTGGTATAAATTAATCTTCAATCGCTAAATAAAATTTTACATGAAATCTATTTTAAATTCGAAGATTATAATCATAAAAACTGGGTATTTTTCGCATTATGTATCGAATTTATGTTTTCCACTTTTAAATGTATAATGTTTTATAACGTTCAGTTTGATAAATTGACAATATTAACTCATATAACCTTCAATTGATTTGGTTTGGCAAATGGATATGCAAACAATTATTAAACTAAACCATCATTATATGTTTGGTCATAATCTGATCCAAGATTGGTAAAATCTTGAATTAACGTGGAAATAATTTTTAAGCTTTGATCATTGGAATAGCTGTGTCGTCCAACAGCGTAGTTATTTACATACTCTGGAAACTCGAATTCAATGTTATTTTGAATACAAATCGTTTACATCGGAAAGTGACAACTTTATTGTTTTAAATTTAATCATAAAAATTAATTTAAAAGATTTAAAAACTAATGAAGGAAATAGATTTTAAATATTTATTTTTATTTACCTTTTGTTTGTACTTCAGATCGTTTATATTAGTATTTCATTTAATAGGAAATTATTTATAGTCAATATTATTATAGAAATCTTATTCCAAAACATTAATTTTAACTTGATTTTTAAAATTTAGATTTTGTATTACAGTGAGATAAACCAATTTTCTCTTTAATGTTTATTCATTAAATTCATAAAAATATATTCATGATTTATATTAAACTGTATTAATATATGTGATATTTATATCATTTATTTCCTTAAATTGTTTACTTAATATTTAATATATGTCTGTAATATTTAAAATGTCACGGAAGATAAAATCCATAGATATATGTTTATGATTTATATTAAATATTAGTAATTTAAGTAATATTTCAATCATTTATTTTCTTGATTTGTAAAAACACTAGTTTTTTTATTCGATTTGGTTCGCTTTACATTTTATATTTTCGCGGGTTTCGTATGTTTGTGCGATTCTTTTTCTACTTTAACATCTTAACATTATTAAAATCAATAATTAACGAGAAATTTATGATTATCATTAACAATTTAAGTATTTTAGTTCACTGTAGTAACTTTTAATGTATTTACCGAACTATAGAAAATAAATTTGCAAAATCTATTTATGTTGAAATTCTAACTTTATTTTATTTAAATAATGTTTTTAATTCATTATGATTAATACTCTCGAATAAATATGATACATTTATAAATACTTAAAATTATAAAGTTTAAATACATAGCAGTCAATTCAAGTAATTGCGAAGCAATTTTTAAGTTTATTATCTAATTATTACTGTAATTATCGGTATTAAGAGTAATTTTACAGATAAATATTTTTTAAAACCGGTCTTATAACAGGTAATGAACAACTCTAGGAATAATTTAATTTTTTCTATGTTTTAGATAAATTAATGAATATTTTTTATCGCCTGAGTAAAATTTAATTTTTGGGTATCTTATACGAAATGTACTTGAATGTTAATTGCATTGCTAATCGTAAACACTGTACAAATGTTTATTAATTCAAGATAAAACTCATTTTGAGCAAATAAGTACAAAATTTGTGTATTAACACTTCACTGGAACACCTAAAATTAATTCAAATGTGGTACTATGGGATAAATATTTCTTACTGCCTTCAAACAGTGCTTTGCGCATCACATTTTATGAACTGCACAACAATGCGTTAACGCTTAAAATTTGCAGCAAACGCCAACATAAAGGGGAAAATTGTATTGAAAGGCTTTGTCATCCACTTAAGGTATTTTGGGGTAGAAAATTTACCCTATCCGCTTTTATCGGGTATAATAATTTTCCCTGAAGAGATAAAGCATCGAAATTTTACTATTATATTCAGGATATGATAAACGAGGAATACCTAAAATATCAAAAAATCCCCGTTTATAATAAAAACGTTATGAGCGCGCAAAGAGCGATTGGGGCGATTTTTATACCGATGTTCCAGTGAAGTGTTAATAATAACTTTGTGGTAAATAATTCATTCTGAAATTTGGACTAATTTTATCAATAGCATACTGATTAAGACAAACACCTGGAAAATAAAATTTATTAAAAGTAACGTATATTTACGATTTTAACACTTCAGAGGTATTACCAAAAAACTTTCGTTTAAGGTATTCTGGGATAAAAATATTTCGCTGCCTTCCATAATGCCTTGCGCATCACGTTTTCTGCGCTACACCCCTAATAATAAACTCTACGTGCTATACAGGAAATGTTATCTCATAGGCAAAAATCTCATAGAAAAGCATTGCCATCCATTTAAGCTATTATGGGGTTAATAATTTCTCCATACTGACAAGGGTTATTATAAATTTTGTTTTTATAAATTGAGAATGGAAAAATTACTAATATATAGAGGAAATACTAATTGAGACATTACTAAATCCCCTAAATTATTACAGTTACGGTAAAAAAGTTATTAGCCCGAAAAGTGCTGTTGGGGTCGTTTTTATCCCGAAATTCCTCTGAAGTGTTAAAGTTATAATTCAATAATTGTGTTATACTTCATAAATGCGAAAATAGTTTATTATAAATAGCTTCCAGCAATAAAATCCAACTCTTTTCTCACTCAATATTTCGATAAATGATGATAGCTATTGCGAAATTGTAATTAGTTATATCATTATTTAACCAAAAAATATATACCTTTAATCTCATAGAAACGTTTAATTTTCTTTTACTAATACGCGAGTTATATTTTAATAAAAGTTTATAGGACTTTGCACTTTCATAGGCCAACGATGAAGCGGGTTTCATAAGTCCAATTAATATTACATTAACGAAAATTAAACCGTAAATTAAGATTAATCGAGTTATTATTGTCAATTTACCAAATATAACGCCATAGAACAATGTACATATGATACAGGATAATATAAAATATATCCAAAAAGCAAACTTTGCCCAAAAATTATTATTATAATCTTCTATTTCCAAATATATTTTATTGAACAACTTAATTAGCGATTGCATATTATTAGCAATTAAACCATGCCCAAAATTTATCGGATTAAAACTACTTACTTGGAGATTAACATTTCTGAGTTTCATTTTTAAATAAAAGCAAATCAAATAAAAGTAAGTTATTTGCCACGAAAGAGTTTTGGACACAATAGAACTGACATATACGAAATCCAATGACCATGGAATTGCGTAAAGAATTATTTGCTCGTAATTACAGTTGAC